>JBAMJV010006449.1:0-66675 GCA_037951105.1 Echinarachnius parma | reverse complement strand
CCCCTTGAAAAAATCGTGGGTTCGCTAGTGATTTTGTTGCCCCCCAATCAGTCCGACCACGCTACACCACTGAATTTTATTATCACACACAAGTAATCAATACGTGTAGAAAGTTATTTTGCTCAAACCTATTCGTTAAAATTATTTCGTTATTTTTATAAAGGGGGACTTTCATTTGTTGTTGTTTTTATTACATGTTTGTCTTTTGTGTACGTATAATTTGCGTGTATGGGAGGGTATAACTAGCTACCATTGTGTCTGGGTGTGCATGCATTTGTCTAGCTGGAGAGGGGGTTATTTCGTCAGCCAAATTTCTTTGAGCGGGGGGGGGGGGGGGGGGGGGGGGGGTTAGCTGTAGATATTTGGAGTGAATTAAAAACAGCCAAAACAGTATTTTTGGGGTACACCCCCCCCCCCCCCTACCCGCCCCCATGGGTACGCCTATGAATGGTACATTTTGTTTCATTCATTTCACATAATCTATCTTCGCCCTGAACCAGCTATTTTGCCATTAGTCTCTTCTCAATGACAATTTACGTTATTTTTTTAAAACGCCAGTGGCAATTTACGTGAGCTTTCGTAGATTGCATATAGCAGGTCAACAAATTGTTGGGTCACGTTACCCTACACTTCGTAGATTTGGGTGACCTGTTTCACAAAAGGTACAGAACCTGAACGTGACGTGAACGTGACTGTTCGTAGATTTGGGTGACCTGTTTCACAAAAGGTACAGAACCTGAACGTGACGTGAACGTGACGTGAACGTGACTGTTCGTACCAAGCCCAATGAACAGTGTTCCCCACAATACAGAATCAATTGTCATTCCACGGACGATCATTATAGCATGTTAATAAGCATGTATCATCCATTTATCTCCGACCGATCACTTAACCTAGACTCCCCATGACAGACGAAATGTTGCAACCACTGCTGGAGGACATGACAGTAGCTGAGGCGATAGAGAAGAAACGCCTGTTCATGATAGACTACGAAATCCTGAAGGATTTGCCCATGAGGGAATCCAAAGTGGTAAGAATAAAGGGACAGTTATGATATATTTCAACCTTTCCGTTGATTTATAATACATAACCATTTTTGCATGCTTTGTAAACGAATTGTATGAAAAACCTATTCGAATACCACATATCATTTGTATCAACAACAAATAGGATGAAATACCCAGTGGTCCTATGTTAGAAAACAGTCGAAATTCAAAAAGAAATTGAAAATGTATTATTAAACATGTTCGTATTTCTTCTTATTTGCTGTTGATACAAATGATATGTTATATTCGAATTTGTCTTAATGTGTATATTCGTTTGTCAGTTAGTTCGATTGTTTATATCATTTAATCATGGTATATACAATTGGTAAACGCCTTCTGTTTTCAGCAGGGCCGTGAACAAAGTAATACAAGTAAACATACCATAACATACTATATGTTACGTAGAATAATACAAAAGGAGACCACATATTTGAACAGATAACAGGCAAAATATTATAAATCCACAATTTACAACAATCAATACATGATTAAATATAGTTCTGTTTTGGCATAGAGGGCGCTTCAAGAATTATTGTTTGTGAGGTAATGAAAAAATGAGTGTCAAATTTAAAAGAGCGCACAATTTTATTGACAGAATACACATTATTTGACCAAAATCTGTTCAGAAACAGCTTAAATAAAAAAATAAATAAATATGGGATTCCACATTTTTTCGATGATTTAAGAAGAATATAAAATGCCGACACTTTTTCAAAAACAAAATTTTTTTTTTTAAAAAGCTGTTGATTATCCCTCTATTTAAGCATTATCTTAACAAAACATCACATGCATAATTTGTCATAAGCAATTGTTGAATCCCTGAATGCGTTTTTACAGAGCGCTCTTTAGTGTTTTAACGGCTCTTTTTGAATGATAACAGGCTTTTACTTAGTCGTTTGTATTTGCTGTACCTTTCGAGCATGGTTGAGTTATAATGTTATAGAGCAGGTTTTGGATACTAAAATTTAGTTTAACAAAATTTGTACTAACCGTTTATATCATGCAACCGTGCTATCATGATTATCCCGATTGTGAGCCTAGGGTCCCGTTGCAGAAAGAGATACAATCAATTGTAAAGTTGCAATGAATTGCAAGTCACACAATGCGAATTTGAACCAATCAGAAGTGCGCATTTAGTCACATGATCGAACTTACAATTAATTGCAACTATACAATAGATTGCATCTCTTTCTGCAACGGTGCCCATAAGTGGTAGCTTCATTATTTCCCATTTTATATCTAGAGTTAAAGGTTCCCTGAAATCCAAATGCAAGTTGCCTTCATTTATTATGTATCAATGTATACATCAACTATTTTTGAAATATTTGACTTAATTACATGCTGTGTATATTTTCAAACATTTTAAGAAAGATTTTCTTCAGTTTGCTATGCCCCACCTCTATAAAAAAAAACTCTCCAGAGTAAAACATCCCCTAGTGACATCATCTGTGAATCAATTCTCAATTACTGTAAAGATGAACAATACAGGGTGGAATGCAACTTCTCCCAAGGCGAGGGCTCGTTCACAATATCATCATTATGTTTGAATACTATTCTGACACAATTTCAATAGCAGCTGCTACAGATAAGCTCAACCATGATTAGGACAAGAACAGTATTGATAAGTTTTTGCATGGAAACAGCAGTGCATGTTATTGTGAGCATGTTCTTTTGTAAGTATGTCTTTTGTTCATCTCCGGTCAGCTGACCAAAGATTGACAGGTGATTCGACTGGAGGATTTTTTGTGGAGGGTTTGTTTTTAGAGATGGGGCATAGCAAACTGAAGTAAATAATTGCTAAAAATATACACAACCAAATTATGTAGGTCAAATGGTTCACAAATAGTTGGTGTATAGTAGTATACACTAATACATAATAGTTTAAGGCAACTTGCATTTGGATTTCAGGGAACCTTTATCGTCATATGTAATTCTGAAATTGATAGGTAGGCTATTAAAACGTTTTGAGGCAACACACAATGGACTATTTCGAATACATTTCATGCGAGGTCTTGACAATGCAACTGGGGAATTTGCATGGCGTGATATGGGGTTTTAATTTAATGAGTGAATACAATGGAGGGGCAAGATTTAGCCCGAAAAATAAGTCTTTTTATTCTGTTCGACGATCGGTCATACACATGAACACTCCACGTAAATGGGGAAGAGTATAAAATCCGACATAATAGTAAAGCCCATGTAGTGTCAGTTTTCTGACTAGGCAAGATTGTGCAACAACTCTAAAAATAAACAGTAAAGTGTGTTTCTTCCAACGAACTGTCAATTGATCAACATGAAGTGTCCTATACAAATTTGTTTTTTTCTATACAACTATTTGCACCAAGTACTGAACGTAAACATCTATTTTGTATAACATGAAGGCGACTTAACTGGGTAAAATGTCAATTTATCTATACCATGCTATCATTATCAAAGTTGGGTTGATTTATATTCTTACACAGTATTAGTAATAAACCATTTTTTTCTGACTGGTGTGTGTAATAGAAAAACAAATACTATTTAACTAGTGTTATTAAAGGATATTATACCGAGGTCAGATTGTGATCATCTACTCCTGTCTAGAATGATTTTTATTCAAATATGAAAAAAAATCCGTCATAAGAGAGACATTTGAACAATGAAAACCAAAATGGCGTAGCGTGGTCGGCCTGCTTGGGGGGGGGGGGGGGGGGGGACGTCTTTATTTTTGTTGATGGGGGGGGGGGGGGCACAACTCGCGTGGTTCTGTTGACATAATATGATGACACGTGCCCTTTTCCCCATATTTATTAAGCGCTACTGATCCAAACAACAAGGTACAATATTAGTGTGAAAGCAAAGTGAATGGATCAATTTACAGCATCTGTAATGCAGGGGTTATATGCCCTCCAGGATGCCAGGTCGTTAGACGCTTGAGGCAATAATTTTGTTTTATATTATGAATTATATGTTTTCCACCCATCTTAATAACGTCTTTGTTCAGATGCCCGCCCCTATCGGTCTCTTTTTCGTCAACAAGGACAAGAATTTGATGCCAGTAGCCATCCAGCTGTTCCAAGACCCAAGAGCAGATAATCCGGTAATGTTATGGGTGAACTTCGATGCCCCCATCATAGTAGTAATCAAGTATGATGGGGGCATCGAACTTCGCGCAGTTAACTTTGAACACATAATTTCGACAAGAAATATGCTGATTTGTGTAATGATTCTAATACCAGTTTATTCAGAATATTATGTAGTATCAGTGGCGTAGCTACGGGGGGGGGGGGGGGGGCACGTGCCCCTCCAATAATTTCAAAAAAACAATATAAAACATAAGGGGACATTTTTTGAGAAAACAAACAAATACATAAGGTGTGCCCCCCAATAATTTTCGTGCCCCCCCCAATCAGTCCGACCACGCTACGCCACTGTGTAGTATAATAAACATGTTTTGGTTTTAAGATCTCTCAATTTAAATTACTTAATTCGTCCTGTTTTTGAAACCCTTCCATTTTTATTGACCACAAAAAGGGGATTGAGCTTCGCGCAGAAGTTTTCCCATTCATTTGTACGCGCATTAAGGCCATTGTAGCTGTTTTCAAAGTAATTTCTGAGGCATTTTCATGCACGCACAAAAATGTTTGCATTCCTAATGGTGTGTAGCCATATAAATAATTATGAATAAACAAACCAACTCGTTAGCTGCGCGAAACGAACTACGCCAACTTGTGTGCCACGCGAAGTTAGATGCCCTGACCATAGGTGTCGTTGTAGTAGTAGTCTCTGATATTGTTGTTGTCATCTTTAATGGTGACGTTAGTATTGTTGGTATAACAACAATAATAATACTACAAAATATTATTACTAAATATATTGCTAATCACTACGGTAGATTTTCCTGCCGTCGGACCAAGAGTATGTTTGGCTTTTGGCGAGGATGTGGTTCAACCTCGCCGACAGTGCTTTCCACCAGTCCGCCACTCACCTTGGCTTCACTCACCTGGTCATGGAGTCAGTTACCGTGGCAACACACCGCTGCCTCTCACCCTCCCATCCCATATTCCGCCTCCTGGCTCCACACTTCCTCTACCTTGTCGCCATCAACACGTGAGTACTATCATCTAGTAGGAGCAGCTATATGGATGAGGGGGTAATAAGTGTCCACCCCCTTATATCTTTTTACACATGTCCTGGGAAAGCTAATATGAATTCAAAATAAATACAGGTCTATGATAAATCTCAGTCATACAGACTGTTACGCCTTGAAAGGCTCTCCAAGTGTAATTTTCATCAGTTGCTGAAAACCCTCACAAGACGAAACAAAGTGATATGTATCCTATACTTGTATTACTTGTATTCGGCTCATATACTCTAGCATCTTGAGCACTTTACGATTATAGTTGCAGTGTATTACCACTATAATTCCTATTCAATACAGGGTGAATAAATATAATTCTACTTAAAATTAATTTCGTGGCATCACTTCGTGTTATCACATAGTTTCCTGCCAGTGGTATGACCGTTAAAGACTCGTCCATATCGTTGATGGAACGCATTCCATGGTTTAAACTAGATTGCAATATATCCCCTTCCCTTTTCTTCCAACCACGTATTGGTTAACCGAAGAGTCGATTCCTTGTATACGTTCCAGTTTCCTGAAGGTTGCACAACATATACTTCGTGTAATATTCAGTGGTGAACTCAAACAAAGTTTTGTTTACGATTATTTGTTTCTGCAGAAAAGCGATAATGGAGCTTGTCGCTCCCGGTGGCTACGTGGACCAAATTATGTCAATGGGCGCTAACGGATTCCTTGAGATCGTCCGCAGGGCTTGGAAAAGATGGTCTATAGACCGAGAAGGGTCTCTCCTCAATGACCTAGAAGACCGTGGCGTCGCTGACCCGGAAGTACTTCCCAACTACCACTACCGGGACGACGCGCTGCTATTGCGCGAGGCCATCTACGACTATGTCAAGGTCATCGTTGACCATCACTACAGTGAGAAAAACTATGATGATGGATGATGGCGATGATGGCTGCTGATGGTGATGATGATGATGACGACGATGATGGTCATGATGATGATGATGATGATGATGTTGGTGATGATGATGATGATGATGATGATGATGATGAATATTGACTCAGTTTCTCTCCCCACCAAGGAAGATTCCATTAGCAAAGTTGTTATTATTATACTGCATTTATCTCCGATCTCTCCTCACCAATGTAAATTCGATTGGCACGGAGAGTTTTATAAGTCAATATTCCTTCATGTCTTTGCCGATTTTGCTCCCTTTTACTGAAGGTTCAAATGACAGAGTGACGTCAGACAAGGAGCTTCAGGACTGGGCAAAGACGCTGTCTACAAATGGAGAGGTTGGTCAATGCTGTGGAATAAAGGTGAGTATGTAACCTTTTCAAATTCACGTGACCAAACTTTTGCCATGTCAAACAAAGGGCGTGTGCCTATTATCCTTTGCCCTGTTTTTAATCAGACAAACAAATTGACAAAAACGTCTTCACACTCCATGCCCGGTAATCTTCTCTATGTCAGTTAGTTCTAGACAGCATAATAAAGTCATCGAACCGATATCAAAGTTGAGGGGGGCGAATGGTGGAGCCAGGGCAAGAAAGCATTATGAATTACAATGTTTGAATTGAAACAGGATTTTGATCTCTCTCATTCTCATCATTACATTGAATCAATGGAAACTAAGTTTTGGCTATTAAAGAGTAAACTAAGTTTTGGCTAAGAGTATAACTATAATGTTCATTTAGAAACTGTAATCGTTTTATAGTTATTATACAATACTACACCAATTTTCAAGGATTCCTGAAAATAAGCAGCCCTGTATGGTATTAATGATCTAGTGTGGTAATTACTTGTTATGTTATTTCATATTGCCTTTTAAGGGCAAGTAATGTTATGGGTGTGCAAGTAAAATTTGAAAATATGTGATTTAGAAAAACGTGTGTGTGGAGACCTGTTAAATACTACAACAGTATCGATCATTATCAGGCCATATTATCATGACGATTAACTTGCAACAATGTTATGATTTATCAAGTTCCTAATGTAGCACTAGCAAGATGAGGCTATGTTGTTACTGCTCTGAACTTGTGTTCAGACAAACCAAAACACACAATAATTTCAGTTAAGAATTGTGCTATGCTCGGATAAGTCCCCTGTCAATTTCGCTTTGAAACAGTAACACTAACACCAACACTGAATTTGAAATGATGTTCATTTCGATCCTTTATGCGTTATTATTAGGTCAATGGAGTTTTGCATGTAACATGTAAACACGAACACATTTTAGGTGTACAGCAGACGACGCTAAACACCATCTACCACGTGGCACTGACAGAAAACTGTCAAGAAACAGAGGTCAAACCTCGAACACCATCTTATTTCTAGTGTAGTGTTAAAGCTACCGTTAGTGTTAACTAAAGTCTAAACATAAGCACGAGCTCAGCAACGCCTGCGATACTCCTCACACATACCAATGAACATCGCTTGGCGGAAAAGGAAGTTTGTATTTCTGCCAAATTCAAGGTGAATTTGATAACACCATCCCGACAAAAGGATAGCTGAGTTTTTGTAAAGAGAGCACTGTTTTGGTCACACATTTTAGTAACCCAAACCTGCACCATTACATTACAAACTAATAGTTATAACTCAACCATGCTCAAAAGGAATACAACATTACACATAACTAAGTAAATAGCCTGTCATCATTCAAAAAGAGCCGTTAAAACTCAAGAGGGCGCTCTCTACACACTCATCGGTTTCTACTATTTTGATAGTGACTAGATAGAGAGATTATCAACAACTGTTTAAAAACCTCTTTTGTACATTTTTTCAAAGAGGAAGCATTTTGAATTTCTTTTAACGGCTGGTTTAAAATTATCGAATAATTGTGCGGCCCCACAATTATTACACATGGTTGTGTTGATTGATATTTCAGCCATTTCCGAACCATTTTGATGCAATACAGTTTATTCTGTCATTATATTGGTATGCTCTTTCGAATTTGACACTCAGTTATGCATTATCTCACAAACATTTTTTTGTTTAGCGCCCTCTATACCAGAACTCAACTATCCCTTAAAGCCATTTCAAGTATGGTGTTAAAGCCGGTTATACCGTCCTTAAAAACATGCTTTAAGTTACCCGATGACTTTCCTTTGGGCACATTTAAACATGTTACACATGGCAGTTAGCTCCAGACAGCAAATAAAGCAGTCGAGTCGAAAACAAATCACATCTTTCTTTGCAGCTGAGTTTCCCATGCTGCGACCTTACCTGAGATGAGTACGATTTCTTGTCGATTTAACCCGTTCCGCTTATTCTCCATTTCATGTAAATATGTTGTCTACGTCTTTGGCTGACGAACAATACCTTTCTTCACACTTTAGGGTATTCCAAATGACGGTGAGTTCCAGACGGCAGATGAAGTCACTGAGACATTAACAAACTTCATCTTCATCTGCAGCGTTGCGCATGCTGCGGCCAACTTCCCTCAGTACGGCCAGCTCGCGTTTCCGCCAAACTGCTCAGGGTTCTTGGACGGAAAACCACCTAAAGATAAGGTCAGTGGTAATCATTTATATTCAGGATAAAATGCAGTTTGTGATTTTATCTCACCTCACTATATTTCTTTCACACCAGGCCCTAATAGTAAGGAAGAGACGGTGACCAAATCAATATGTGTTTGCATCCGCAGCATAGATTGGTCATGCATGTTGGGGTAGGCCGTAGTCTGTCTTAAAGGGATGCAGTAACTTTGTTAACAAGTGCAACAAATGATGAGTGATTAATGAAATGTGTATTGGTGTAATCTGATATGTCCACAAAGTAATGTGTGGAGAGTTCACGTTAATTGGATGTTTTTTGGCTGAGATATGAGCAAACAATCAAAATGATATTCACTAACTCATTGCACATACTTTGTACACGACTGAAATTATCCCGTAGAAAATTACCTACAGACACACTGCAATCGTAAATATCTTTTGAACGAAATGGAAATTTAGAAAACCGAAACCTGTCCCATGCTTATATGAATATTATAAGGTATGATATAACCACTAGAGTTAAATTGTGTTTTGAGGAATCGGACAATGTTAGTTCTTTTAAAGTCCCTTTAAGTCATGTCCCAATCCATAAACTTTATGAAATTAAGTTATACAAACCAATAATGCAACCTGTAAGAATGAGTGTCATTTTTGCATTTTTTCTGAAAAATTCCAGCAATTTGCTGCGCGGTAAAAGTGACTTTATAGATCCATGTATAGAATAATTCGGCAACAAGTGAAATAAAGATCTTTGTTTGCATTTTCGATTTCGAATGTTCGAAGTGCCTCTTCGTATTGTCATCATTATAATTGTCTTAGACATATGTGTGTCATTATGTTCTGTAAACCCTTTACGTGTTATTAAATTGTGTTGTGTAGACCGATCGTAGTGAGAGTGACCTTGTGGCAATACTGCCCACGAAGAAACAAACTCTTGACATAATGGTTGTAGTGAAGGTGCTTAGCAGCCGGGGCACCAACGCACTGGGTGACTTTGAAGTCCAGTACACCTATGACCCCGTCGGCGTCAAGGCAGTTGAAAAGTGAGTATTAAATGCATTGGGTTGTTGCGTTATTGAGGACACTGTTCAACAAACTTTGGAAGGGGATTTTTCATTATAAAGCTGAATGTACTGAGTGGTTGCGTAACCATCGTACATGACAACTTCGAAGTCCAGTACATCTATGACCCCGTCGATGACAAGGTAGTTGAAAACTAAGTATTAACGAGATTGCGTCCTCGCATAACAGGGTCACATAAACAGGGATATAATCATGAAAAACCTAATACAGAGTAATTGATAATACTCTAAACATTCTAATATTGATTTGTTAAATACTAGTATAC
This sequence comes from Echinarachnius parma, assembly GCA_037951105.1. Lineage (NCBI taxonomy): Eukaryota > Metazoa > Echinodermata > Echinoidea > Clypeasteroida > Echinarachniidae > Echinarachnius > Echinarachnius parma. The sequence continues at coordinate 56,717 of JBAMJV010006449.1, read as the reverse complement.
GTATCGTGCACCAACGTATGACTACTAATAAAATGTTTTTTGACTTTCTGTTTATCTATTCTTTTATAATAAAAACAAGGTTTCGCGCGGATTTATTGAAGGTGGGTGCGATCATTGATGAACGGAATGCGACGAGGGAGCACAAATACGACTATCTGCACCCCAAAGAAGTTCCCAATGCGATTAGTATTTAATCGAACCAATGCTTACATGAGCCGGTCAGTCAGTGTAGCCTATGATGTGAAGACACCCTGTCACTTTATCCGGGGGACAATGTATGCTCCTAAACCGGTCACTGCGAATTAAGGGCATGGTATTCTATTCAATATTTAGATTTAGTAAGAATTTGATTCAGCATTTTGCTAGGCTTGAAACTTCACTTATCTCGTATTCAATTTTGTTGTTGTTGTTTATTTTCACTTCAGTAAAACAAAATCTGAATGTGATATTTGAAGGCATTATGACATCCAAGTTTTGTAAGACTTTTAGTTAATACATTAATTGAATCCCAATATTCGCTAAGTAATTTACTTAAAGGTGCACCTGTTAAGTGTCAGATATTGCCCAAAAGTACATTCGAGACTTCAATCCTATACCCAAATAATTGTAAGATATGTCCGAATGATGCTTGAAAGTTTCATTGAAAAAAAAACACTGCTTTCCTGGTTAAAACAACGACAATTTGCGTCAGCTTTTAAAACAAATTACTGTAGGTGTATGAGGTTTATGAGCGTTCATTATCAATGATAGATGTCGTCATACGCAAGGGGCATTTTAATTTAATCTAACCCTATTGTATTATTCTCTTACCATAAGCTAAACAACATGGTAGAAGAGAAATGTGGAAGCTCCAAGGTAATGTTCGTGGAGTAAGGCACTTTACTGGTTTCACTTTAAGCCAAACTTTACTAGGTAAACTGCTTACATTTTGAATACCGGCCCTGAGGTAGAGAGTCCGCCTCATAACACGCAGCTTATGGGCTTCAAACCCAATTACTTTCAAGAGAACCAGCACCCCCTAAAAATGTAGAATGTGTAAAGGAAACATGTTCCAACTGTCCCATACCAACATGATTTCCTAGTACAACAACAAAATAAAACCAAATCGCAAGAATCGAAAACAAGCGCTCTTTGTACTAACAAACGCCAATGTTTTGATGACGTCATGAAATGCAGCGAGTTATCATTAGCAGACGATGTCTCATTACGAATCTACACAACCATTAGTGCACTCATATTGCCTGCTGAACGTGTATTCTTGCCACGAAAGCGCATTTATTTAATTGCATTTTGTAAATAAGGTTTACCTCGACTTATGCACAATTATCATTCACACGGAGACATTTACGGAAAGAAAGACAAACTCAATGAAGTATGTCACACACTGTCCTACTTCATCTGCTTGAAAGACCCGCCGAAATCTGGGCACGATTATATGATCAACAGCTGTATTTTGATGCGGGAGTCGCTGGATTTGCAGTACTGTGTGTAATACTTATGGGCGACGTGATAGATTAAAATTACTTTATTTAGCATGCTTTACGGGGAACTGTTTCAAAAGAGAGCAAATAATGACAACTATTCTCTGAACATAATCATGTTAAAAATGCACTATAAAATGTGTTCGATATCTATCGGACATCGTCTGCTAATGATAACTCACACACTTCATGACATCACAGTATTTCAGCTGGTTTCGACCCGGCTTTTGATGCCATAATGGGCTTACGAGTTACCACTTTTTGTATTGATGATAACTCATTAATAACAATGTTTTGAAACACTTGTAATATTCGTGTTATGGTTTATATATGAAATAAGGAAATATGAGCTGAATATCATTTCAAAATCAATGAAATTATACTTTAAAGAAAGCTAGTAGCTTTGTTGGCATGTACATACAGTGATGAATGGCTGATACATTGAGTATTTCTGTCATATGATATGTCCACTGAGTATGAAGTATGAACATTTTACGTTAAAATTATGCTATATGACCGATTAACTTATGCAAAGTATTATTCACTAACTCAAAGCATTGACTTTATTCACGGTCAAGACTATCCAGAGGATAGATTACGATCCAAACACTTCAATCGTTAATACCTTTCAATGAAAGGGTAATTCGGAGAAAAAAAACCCTGTCCCATGCTTCTATTGTTAATACCAATGCAACAAGGTATAAGATAACCGCTAGAGTTCAAAGTAAGTTTTGAAGATTTGGACAATGTAAAGTCAGTATGCGAGGGTCTGCGAAAGAGGACTATTTTAAGTAGTCTGGGAACTTAAATAAGTGGTGGTAGGTTTACTATAACACTAGATTCAGTATGTTTCTTCAGATCCATGAAAACTCTGTCATAATCATATAGTTTGAGTAAATACTTTAGATTGTTATCGACTTCGACGTTCTATTTCTATAGAGGTATACATATACATGTATATTATGTTTTTATTCTAAATGGGCAAATCTGGCAAACTATATTGGAGTAAATGGATTCATGTTAAATAATTGAGTCATTTATATTGGTAAATATGTAAGTATTACGCATGTACATAATAATGTAAGATGTGTAATTTCAAGTTCTCGCCATTCGCATTTGGGTGTGTAATGTGACTAAACATGAACCTATAAAATTTAAATTCTATTTGGGTGTAACATAATCCTCATCCGTCTACTTTAAACTTTTCACACAATTTGTAAATGGCCGACACTCCTTTTAAGGTAATACAACAATTGAGGATTATTGTAGGTTTGTTTTCTTTCTTATAATCTTACTTAGTAAGTGGAACATTATTCTTAAAATACACTCAATTCAGCGCTCGTTTTCATTTTATGTATTTGAATAAATTGTGCTTCACTTGCATTGCAATTAACATATGCCTGTTCTTTTATTACAAAGCAAGCGAGAATTCGTAAAGGCCCGGTCACATGTCACCGGATAGCGTTAACGAATGTCCGAAATATGTAAAATCAAATTATCCGGTGGTGAAAGACGGATAGAACAACGTACGTCGTCTGACAAGAAGCGCACACAAACGAAGACGAACGGATTGAACATCTTACTCACCGCCTGGCATCCGTTTACGATATCCGATGATATTATGTGACTGGGCCTTAAGGTGCCGCGTCATGAAGAATCTTGTTATTTGTGATAAAGGCAAGTACATTATCAGTCTGGGTTCCTGACTGTGTTATCGTCAACAATATAATAGCGATATGTATCGTTCGTTAAATCCCCGTTGATAATTCACGTCCGACAGCATGGACAGGGGCCATGTGTATTAGCTACCACAACTACGAGTAACTAAGTGTAGTTCATAAATACCACGCCCTTTCTCGGATTAGTGCAGCGGTCGTGAATTATCAACTGGGAACACAGGTGAATCCTCGACTATATAGGGTGGCCCAAAATAAAGTACCAAAATGTTTATGTCGATCGGATAGGGTGCTTAATAAATCGCACTCCCTGCCCGTAATACCATTCAACGACCATGCCTATTCTATCGGCACACGGCTGAGTGCACACTAACAATGTCGCGCATTGTTCAACGCTATGAAAGGCGATACGTGCGATTTATCAAGCACTGGCTCGTTAAAAATTGACAAAAAAGAGAACCTGACATGGTATCACTCACAGCGCCCTAAAACAAAAACTACACGACCAAATTGACTGTTCTCGCTATCGTTGTTCATTTGAAAAGACACCCTACCCGATGGACATAGTATATTTCTTGCTATATTTTGGGAAGTGCCCCGTTCCGTTTGTTTGGGCCACCCTGTAAAGTACATGACTGCGGATTTGTGTGCGAGTTGACATTTTTCCACTGACATCTTTTCCTCTGGCGTTTTTACTCGTTACATTATTTCTACTGACATTTCTTACCACACACATGTTTTTTACCTGACACCACATTTCTAAACAGTCCCACAGACCCACACATGTCGTGTGTATCCATAAAGGGGTCCCTCATACATTATGACACAAGCGTACACATACAGACACACACGCATACACACACAGAGTCACACATATACACACACACACACACAAACACCCCTTTCTCCCAGAATGTTTGTATTCCTCCGAATGAAAGTATAACTGCATATTTCATACAAATAAAGAGCAAAAGTACATTAACCGTTACACATTTTATATCAATCTGACATGTGAAATGTGAAATGTGAAATTAAAAATGTGCAAATGTTTGCTTCATTAAATATTCATCACAACATAATAATAACATTTGTATTTGCTATTATAGTCATTTTACTTCTTGTATTCTAAGACTAAAATAATGATTATTCTATAACAAAACACTCACACTTGCATGCACGCATTCTCGCGTACAACACGCACATTACTATGTTACTTACCCAATGGATGTCTACGCACATTTTTAAAACACACAAATGCAAAATAAGTAAAGTAACCAGGCGAATTACATTTTACAAGCTCACGGTGGAGAAAATGAATTCAAAATGGATTTCTTCATTTTGTCCAGAGTTGCTACTTTCCCCCCTGATCTTGACATAAATATGATATATTTCACCATAAACATTATAGTATCACACATTTTTGTTGTGAACTGCCTGCAATCCAAACAAATACATTTCGCCACTCCAAATTTCTCATTTATTTCATCTAAACCCGTCAAAAAAGTGATATTCTTTTTCTTATTAAAGTGAATCATGTAAAGTGTCCAAATCCACGAAAATGACTTGGAGCTTCCTCGTTTCTCTTCTACCGTGTTGTTTAGCTTATGGTAAGAGAGGAATAAAATAGGGTTCGATTTTTTCAAATGTCCCTTTAGTATGAAGATAATTATCATTTAAATCTTTTATTTCTAAAGCGTTAATCAACGTCTTAGGTGACCTTTGACCTTGTCGTGCCTGCTATATTGTGACCGATCCCCGCCCGGCTATATTGCAAGCATACAGCTAGTCATAGACATACGTTCGTAGAGAGCCGGTACGTACGTAATACGTGTACGATACGCGTACAGCTACAGCGGTAGTAGTGAGCGAAGTACTGTGCATATTTGCATTGTGTACTAAATACCACTAGCAAGAAACCGTTTGAGAATCTACAAATAAAATGCGAATGAGAATGCGGCCTGGGAGGAGATCTAGAGGTTCATCAAGAAGAAAAAACAATAATTTGGTTGATAATTGAGATGCATGCAGAGCTGAGTCTGAGAAGCTGCAGGTGATCGAAGAGACGACACGCACGGTCATGCACGGCCGGGACAGCTCAGCGCGCCGATCGAAGCCCCGTCTAACTCACTCTAAGCTAAGGTACGTCCTCCCAAGTCAAGAGCCCAATTACAGAATCAGCAATTCAAGTTTGAGTGTAGATCGACAAATCTATCGCTTTCATGGTCTCTTTGACATTATTATTGTCTTTTTCACTGTGAAAATGACAATGATAATCATGTCAAAGAGGCCATGAAAGCAATAGATTTGCCGATCTAGTTATGTTGATATCTCTTTTGTTATGACTTACGATTATGAAATGATGGGCCTTCTCAAATTTGATATAGAATGGGTAATCCGTTTTTTGTGTTTTTTTATCGATGCTCATTTTTGATAATGTTAGGTCTATGGTCTGGAATGCACTGTGTCTGTGTAGTACTCGGTCTAACTCAAAAGACAAAAGTGAAATGTTGCAAAATAAAAAAATTATTGTCATTGTGAATTGTGGTGGTCAGGTGGTGCATTGGGTGGATTGATCCACCTCCCAATTTCAAATTTTTACTGGTCCGAGATGATACTTTAGCGGTCTTGACCTCGTAAAGTACGAAGAACCGTGGTCTCGGCCTCGAAAATGTCGAAAATTTTAAACCAATACTAAATCATACTCTCGGCTTCGGAAATGTTGTACGACTACGTCAAATATGTCAAACTTTCTGTACCGGCCCGCCGCCCATGTTGTTGCCGTACAAAGCCGCATAGCTCTGCTCCCTTGTGTGACCCACCTCACCCCCCCCCCCCCCCCCCTCCGCCTCCATGGAAAATTCCGGCTAATCTGCAAATCTCTTACTTCAGGACAAGTTTTTTTCATTAGTCTAATGATTAGATATTAGGCTTGGCAATCAAAAACCTTGGATGATCAGTGTTTTCTTTTTGTCTTACATAAGGCAATTGACTTTCCATACCAATTGCCATCATTAAGCAACTTTTTGATTTTTATCCTCATTTTATAGCATTGGATGTGGCTGTTCTCTTCGACATTATACATAGAGGATTTCCGAGTACCGATAGAATGGACGTGCAATCTGCATGCTGACACGACTCACACGATTTGTGCTGGTGGTGACCCCGATTGACTTATGGTTAAGGTAATTCATTGAGAACCTTTTTCTTGGACTGTGGACAGAGATAAATGATAGATCTGTGTTCTGAAACTAGAATTTCATCTTCAAATTAGCAGGCAAAATCAATGAGAGTTTATTTTGGCATACCATTGTGTGTCAATTGCTATACTTGCACAAAGTGATCTCACTGGGATTCGAAACTGGGAAAACAACACAGATAAATGTCAGAGGAGGAAAGAATGTGCATTGAGCGCATATTTTGAAAACTTATGGGCTTGATTGTTATGTTATATAACAGAAAATCTCAATAAACAAGGGCCGACATTACTGGACATGAGAAAAGATTCACAATGCATTGTAGAATTTGCATTCCCTTACACCATTTTCAGAATGATGAAAATTATTTTAGCATGATTTTATTTTGTATCTCTGCAATATTTTCAGAATGTGGACCTTAGATTTATTATTTTGCTTATTAGAGACAAATGCATTAGGCATACTGTATACTGTATACCGATTGAAAAACAGATGAAAACTGCTACTGAAAAATTGACAATGGAATAAAATTAGAGTCAATAATTATAGTGTAGCTTCGATCCTAACAGCTGAATAACAAACTGAAGGGAAAATAACAAATTTGGTCCATGTTGATTAGAAATCAAATCCTATTTTTACTACATGAATACATGTTTGTGGTTCATTTTGTGCAATAAGTGCACATGACTTACACATTACTATTTATCTGATTGCATTCCTTTTTTCACAAATCTCACCCTCTCTATAGATTTCTTCAAGACCCATCAAGATTCTACACACCCACTATACCACACCACCCAGAACAAATAACCAGGCCGCCAACACCCAAGTTCTTGCAGACCCTTCAGTCGCCATGCTCATACCCTGCGGGAAATGGACCCACAACGTCCATTAGCAAGGAACTAAGCTAGCAGGTTTTTGCAAACGGGGAATCCTGCAGTTCGTGTGCAAAATCAAGAACTTCCTACAGTAACAGCGGGCCGACCGTTCTTGGGTTTAAATCTGCGACACACTTTGGTCAGAATTATTCCGGTTATTATGCGACGGCACGATACAGCATACAGTAAACATTCAGCACATTGCTATCATGTGTAGTACATAGACAATTAGTTGGCGTGTTAACAATACAAGCCAGCCATGCGTTGTCTATACATTGCTTGTGACAACGAGATGTGACGTCATGCAGTCTACGAATGTACGTCCGCCTTCACCAAATTAGCGAAACTGCTTGTCAACGAAAGTTATTTGAGCGCGGTGAACGGGGCAATAGATCGCTCCCTGCGTCGTTGAAAGCTCTGTACGTCGCTGAGCGAAAACACCATAATATTGGAGCAGGACTTCTAGCGTATGAGACATGTTAGATGTGGACGTCGACCGTGGGAAGTGGCAGGGATGTTCGGCCAGTGATTGCCCACAGATCCCTCACCATGCTGATGCCAAATTAACCCGTTCCCTACGAGTTTATGAAATCCCCATAGACTTTGTACACAACCCACTTGGTTCCTGTGGTCAAGGGGTTAAGGCCCTACCGATAAGGCCTTCAAATTGATATATAGCATAAACAGTTCATTTCTCAAATACAACTCTTTAGCATGGAATTATTCACGCACACATTTTGGCAAAAATTAACAAAACCTTATTATAACAAGCACCTCGGGCACAATTGGATTGAATACCTTATGTCGGGTATCTTGTGTCTGGGCTTAAAAATAATAAAATACAAAGATCCTTGACGTGTAAAATTATCATCGCTGTATCCGGTACCTCTTGTTAGGAGGTTCCACTGTATCAACAAAGATAAGTTTTGTTGCGGGAAGTAACAATGACCGAATAGTGCTCATAGCAACAATCTGTTATCTTTTTCAAATTCAATCAAAATAAATTTGATAATATATCTTTCATGTCTTCCCTATTACATGTGATAAAGGTAATTATGATTTAATGAAAAAGGATGTTTTTAATTTGTAGTTCAAATCAGTGGGCAGTACGGTACCTCGTTATAAGCGAGCTAAACGGGGTTTCCCTGTATAGTGTATGACATAAATTTATCATTTTTTAAAACTCAAACAAACCATTGTTTTTCTCAGATGAAATACTAATAAATAATATGATTCAGAATAATTGTACAAGGTTATTGATATAATGTATGATTGAAGTTGCTAATAACACCCATGAAGAAATGTGAGTGTGTATCACTATGCCAATTGTCCTTTTAACCCTCCTTTTGCTTGGATTCACAGAGGCTTCCCCTATTATGTGCAGGGTATTGAAGGGTCGGCCAACTCAATTGTATTTTTCATAGATCAGGATCAACCAAATGGCTAGGTGGACAATGTATGAGACACAATTATGCACAATGATCTGATATTTATTCTTTGTGTAATGTAGCTTTGTTTATTTTATAGTGATTTAGTTTTGTAAATTTTGTTGTTCCAATTCATTCAAATTCGAATGTAACAATTGCTATATTGTATTGTTTATACTATGTATGTTTTGATGTTCAATGTACACTGATCCTTTCAGCACTGCTGCTGATCAGTTTGAAATGTATACCAAAATAAATAAATAAATAAATAAATAAATAAATTCACAGAGACACTACATGATCTGCACACATCCAAAAGTTGAATCAATCACCCAGTATTTCATTTTTTGTAACAGTTGCTTCTGCATTTATTGAAAAATTAAATACAAAGTATCCAAATAACAATAATTGCATATTGTTATATAATTGATTTTCATAAAATGTGAAAATGCTGTGTAAATACACAAGTTATTCAACCATTTGCATTGCTTCAAATTTCAGGAATGTAAATCCTACTTCAAAAAAGTACAATTTACCAGCATACACAAACAGGCGATTTTGTTAGTTTGAAATGTAAAAAATGCACACATAGTACCAGGTAAAGGGGGAAAACGGCTAGAAGCATGCAAATGTACAGTCAAACCTGTGTACCATGACTGCCAATCAAAGTGGCCACTGTAGAAAGGTGATCACTATAGACAGGTTCCATTACATTCCTTTTCTCTGCAAGGGATCATGTTTGGTGGCCATTATAGGCAGGTTTGCTGCTATAAAAAGGTGGCTGCTATAACAGGTTTGACTGTACTTGAATGTAAATGTGGGCTCTGTGTAGTGATGTATCCGCAGAGTATGTGTGAGTGTGGGTGTGTGTGTGTGTGTGCGCATGTTAGATACTAACACAAAACAGACTTGTAGTTATTTGCAACTGGTTGACATAAAAGATAAATAATGTGCTCACACTGTCTGAAAATCTATATTTTTCATTCACTGTGTTATTAAAAAATAAGGAGTACATGGGGAGCAACCTCTACATGCAGTGATGTTGCCTGGGGGCGCATCCCCCCTAATAATTTGCCATAAAAATACAAAACATCACATGAATAGATTGGGGGTATGACAGGGTGAAGGGTGGGGGATATCTCTCCTTTGCATAACTAGCATACTTCTAAAGATATACATACAAATAATCTACCCACATACCCTCCCCAAATGTCGCCTATATATAGACATGCATATAAACATCACAGGAATAGATTGGGGGTATGACAGGGTGAATGGTGGGGGATATCTATCCTTTGCACAACTAGCATACTTCCGAGGTGATACATACAAAAAGTCTACCCACATACCCTCCCCAAATGTAGCCTATATATTATAGACATGCATGTAGGGTGTATGCCTGTTTCTATAATGGTTTCAATCATGTGGTCCCGAGGTCATGCTTTCTTGAATTCTAGTATATTCCAAGGTAAGGAACACACTGCACATTTTTTCGAGTGAAAAGTTGCAAAAGCTCCCTACTGTGGGAGGGTCGATAGTGCGATACCCCTCCCACACCATCCACCATCCCTGCTCCCTTCCACGACCCCACCCCCACTTTTCAAAATAGTCATGCCACTGCAAGAAAGCCAATAATGTATTATACAGGGGGAACATTCTGTAGAAAAAAATATACGGTGTGCCCCCTTTCAGTCTGACCCGCTATTCCATTGTCTCCATGAAAAATGAATACACAATATGGCGGATGTTGCCTACTATATGAGAGTGGGAGAGTGAGTAGTTATATAAGAAAATTTGAAAGAGAACAATGGAAATTCAGAATATGCGTACGTGGAGTTGCTTTTATTTGGTAGCTACGGTAGCTGTAGTTATTACGTTCACGCCCAGGCCACCCGGCGGGCGCGCAACGGGCAACGCGATCACGGGCTGAACCTCCCAGATAGACACGGCAGCGCAATTCAACGAGTCGATGTACCCGCGACTGTTGAGCTGAGCCGATGTGTACATGTACGGGTGCGCATATCAACGGCCGCGGACCATCATTCCTGTGACAAATTTACGGTAAGCCATCAGTTTTCGGTGATAAAATATGAAATCAATATTCCCTTTTTTCACGAGGTAAACGGTTTTCGTTTTCTTTCAAACTTTCACAAATCTTTCAATTGTATTTTACAATGATATTGATATAGGATTGAAGTCTCAAATGTCATTTTGTGCAATATCTGACACTTTACCTGAATCACTTTAACTTATAAGTTCACTTATTTTCTCAAAATCTTCACAAATCTTTTTTTGTCTATTTATAGACTTGATATCTTTAAAACAAATTGTAACAACATCATCATACATTACTTGTTTAACTTAATGATCTTCAAGTTGAATTCCTTGAAAATTAACATATTTCCTAATAACAAGAGTCTATGTTTCAATCCCTCTAAAGAATAACCAGTTGAATGCCCGCCATTCATTACACAACATATATTTGTATACAATCTGTACCTAATTATAAAAAGATTCACCGAATCCAAATAATTTCAATACATTAAATAGATACCTATTTCAAACAGAATCAAATGCCTTCTAAAAATCAACTGGGCATATTTTTTATTTGATTTTGATTTTATTGTATTTATTTGCTCATTCAGTTACTATTTACTATTCTATTTACATCTATTTATTTATTACGATCATTATTCCGAATTATTATTTTTTTTAGGGGGGAGTGGCTTTAATGGGAGTGTAGCTAGACCAAGCAAATTTGAGGACTGGATGTACCGAAGACCACCGTTTATAGGCACTTCTATATTTGATTTAAAATAGCACACTCAATAATACATATAAATGGGTGATCCATGATTAAGCACACGGGATCAGGAGCGCAGTTTGTCCCACGCCTTGCTAGCTGAGTGGCGATAATGTTCGAATCTTATAGTATTCAACAATTTTTATTGCATAATGAAAATGTCAAAGTTCATGGTTCAAGAAGAAAAGATCAAAGATAAACAAACGTGTTTTGGAGAAAAGGCTCCTGAAGAATTGGTAAAATTTGATATTTTTTTTTATAACCAGCAGGCCTATGCCTATAATGACGCAGGTCTACGGTATTTGTCTAGTGCTTTCTGTATGCAACGCACGTTATCTATTATGTATTTTTCTTTTGAATAGCGTAATTATGTGTATGGATATCGATCGTATCCTACCACCCGGCATGCGATTTACACAAAGCGTCGTGAATCCTATTCCAATGTTGAACTTTGGCCTTACAGATTTGATAGACTTCAGTCTTGACAATGGATTGAATACTCCATTAAGGGCTCAATAAAATATGAAATTTGTCGCACACGATGCACTGTTCCCGTGCGTCAGTGGCCGCCATTCAAAGAGACAGTCTGTACTGTGTACCCATCGAGGGGTCCCAATCAATACGCTGATAATTAGACCGTTAAATCAGTCCTTCTCCTCGTCTGTTGTATTCACTCACCACTTCAGAGTATAGTATGACGTCATAATATTCAAGGACCCCTCAAAAACGAGATGGAATTTTCTGTCTAGCTGATAATACTGGATTTGTCCATGGGCGACGGGCACATTTTCCCCCCAAAGGTCTGCACATGGTCTTTTGCCCGAATGTAGTCCTTTCATCCGAAATGTACTATTGGGATGATGTTTTGCTGTTTTACCTTGCCAAATCATAAGTATATTGAACAACAAATGAAAGCCTGTCTATTTTTCATCTAAATATATATATATCATTATGCTATAATGGTGTGTGCAATATATCCAGAATGAGGGGACGTGCATTAATGCTATTAATTATTACAATGGCTTCTTGTTTCAAGATATGGGGATATATTTCTTTTCCTCCCTCTATCATCATTACGTTTGGCATAATTGCAAACATTAAATATGTAATATAATGTAAAACTTGTAGCGATTGACTTGCATTGTTTTTGCAATACATGCCAATTTCCGAACGTGATTATTAGCGCATGCATATTAGCGTCTTCTCTGACCATGCTTGCACACATCACTTGCTCTCTGCATACTGACAAAAGGCGAAAATACATGCACTTTGTAACATATTATTTTGAGCCCAGTATGTACATGAACAATACTGCACACACCCTAATCGCATAGCCATTACAAATGGAGAGTCATTTTAAAGAAAAATTTACACGCATTTTCATGATGTTCAATTTAATAATGATTATTTCATTGAAATGAAGATATCTTCAGAACAAGCTAAATTTAGATGCTACACCTTAAATTTTACAAAAATCAAATGCATTTTTGTGTAACATCCTGTGGTCATTCTTTCCCATATTTACCTGTCGGCGGACATAAATGGCAAGCTTTGTAATAACTCCACATTCGATGGTTCAGGACCGTAGGTAGGAGTTTTTTAAGGAAGGGGGGGGGGGGGGGTCGTGACCAATCATGCCCAGACCACTGGTTTAGTTGTATAAGAAGAGGGGGAGGGGGGGGGGGGGGGGAGTCACTCGTTGCCAAGACACATCAAAACGTGATATCATTAGATAATATGATCATATTTAAAGTAATAGGACGTCCGTTACTATCACGAATCACGCGCTTTGTCTTATGCATCACATTTATTATACAAATTCAATTCGATTTCAATTCAATTTCTGTTCAGTTTATTTACATTCTTCATGAAAAATATCAAACTATACCATACATACACTATTATAATAAGTTATACAAAATAAATGTCAAACAAAATTGAATAGCAAATCAAATCAATTGAGAATGCGGGGCCAACTTAGAAACGCTGAAACCGTATTATTTAGTTTCGTTTCTATTTTGTTCTGAAACTTGAAGTTCCTATACTATAAATTCACCGTCATAATATCATGTGAACAGTATTACATTATTAACAATTCAACACAAATTCATAAAAAGCAACAGTACAAATCCGGACACATAATCAAGTAAATTACTATAAATATTAAAGATGCAATTCATAACGGCAAATTTGTTTGTAGAATATTCGCTTTCCATGTGAGTAATATCTAATCAAAGTAAACATTATCATAATTCATAATCCAATACATGTAATAAACCATACAAAGCAAGAATACAAACCGGTCACATAAACAAGTAAATGAATTTCCATCTAAAAATGTAATGTATAATGGCAAATTTGGTTGTTGAATATTCATTTTCCATGTGAGTAATATGCTATCAAAGTAATCATAATCATAATAAATCATCATAATAAAATGTGTGTTTTGTATATGCATACCTCATTCAGTCATAAACTAAACTCATGTTCATGTATAAACATCATCGTATGGTGTGTGCTGTATGGCAGGGGAATACAAGGTATTCATGAACACATACCATATTTTACAAAACTTACACAAAATAAACAACTACAGCTGCACATGTACATAATCAATACAAGGCACCGACCAATATACGACCTATATCTAACATACATACGTATAGTATACGGTAAGAGACCACGACACATTTTCAATACATTTCAATCACTTACATATTTTGTTTACTGTACAATATTTATCCAACAACATTAAATAGTATCTTCATATTTTACAGCTCAGCATATTTTGAGTCAGCATAAAATATCCATTTAAAATCAACATTATTGGCCTAACAAAGGCACCGATTCATACGATGAATCACTAGTGTGCTTTAAGAGGAAACTAAAATGAAATACCGAGTGTGATAAAATGTTGTAGAATCATCAAAATAGCTTAATAATTTGACACTTCTTTTTTGTATATACATATTATATTATTCAATCACACACTAAAAAGTATGTACAAACATCATCTTAGGTAAGTTATCCCCTTCAATACACTAGGGGAATACAAGTTATACATAAAGATATACATTTACAAAACTGACAAAATATAAACAACTACAGAACATGTACATAACCAATCCTGAGATACAGAGGAAGACAAGTATACGACCTATATCTAACATGAATACGTTTAGCATACAGTATGAAACCATGATAAATTTATCTTGTGTATAGAAAATAAACAACTACAGAACATGTATATAAAATCGATTCCAAGGCACAGAGAAAGACCATTATTCGGCTTGTCATTAACAAGCGTGTACAAATCTCAAACCCTCTGATCATTTATGAAGCGCTTAATTCCAAAGGCGCTTAATCTACTTTTTCAACTTTGGAGAAAATCATTTTTCTTAGTCAAACTTTGTACATATACATGCCAATGCGAGTATACAAATAAAACATTCCATATTTGTTTTAAAATTTAAATTTGTCATGAAAATGAAAATTTTTGGCTAGCTACGCAGCTTATCAATGTTCTGATATCGTTATCTCAGATTTTATGGAAAGTGGATTTAGCGCCTTTTGGAACTAATCTCTTCATATAATAGTGTTTTTATAATTGTATCTACAGTCATGTATGAATACTTGATTTCTAAATAGACAACATATTATCTTATATTGAAGCCGATGTACAACGCGTTCATTACCATCATTATATTTATCAACTTCAAATGGGGATAATGACGAATAAAACAATTGTGCAGGGTGTGAATATGTACTTTTGGGGCCAGGATATGTAAGTTATCAACACATTATTCAAATGCTATATTTGTTTGTTTGTTTCGTATGTCATATATGCGCATTAAAAATTCTAAATTCTGACTTTAATAATATATGAATGCATCGCTTTAAATACCACTATACAAACACTAATTTTGAACCTAATTATGATTCCATTCTTTCACTTACTTCGATGGTCCACTTCTTGACACATATAATATATCATGACAAAAAATGCCTTGGAATAGCACTTTACTTCTCCATAATAATGCAGTTTATAATAACATTTATCCCTTTTATTAATTGTCTCTACAGTGATGAGTGAGCTCCAAACAAAACAAAGTGAAGGAAAGACCTCTCATGGGTAAGCAACATTAACAATGTCTTATTTCAAATCAATATTATCATACCTCGCGACAGAATTGTTTACATGGTTTAACCACAACCAACATGGCGGGAGTATCCACTTGCATAAGACTGATGCTATCTGCAATTGCCCTTTTCAGTACTACATACACGATTTGTTGTTGATCACCAGTGCCGTCACTACAATACGTCACTACTTCATTTATATAATAACCACACCCATAAATGAATCTTATTTCATGGATGTTCTTGAAAGCCTAGATCCCCCATTGCTTATTAATGATCATATAGAAATATAATGATAGTTTAGAAAAGGGATACAGACACATTCATTTTAAAAAATCAGTAACCATGAATGTTAAAAAGAACATTTGTATAACATGTTATTTTAATAAGTAAACAACTGTGTGGTATATACGCGAAGAGAAAATCTGGCTAAAATAGTTTGTGTACAAGATTAAACAAACTATAGTGAACAAAAATTATGTTACTTCATATCACACGAATAAATAAATGTAAGCGCTTGGTAGAAATACAATACAATCTTACTTCTATACTGTCATTTTGAGATGTTTGAATGAATTTGTATACAGTCATCGACATACTAATGATTTTTAAAAGAACTTGAATCATACTTGAGTAACACTTCTACACTCTTTAAAGTGGTATATACGTGAAGAGAAAATCTTGCTAAATAGAGTTTGTGTACATGATTTAACAAACTATAGTGAACAACAATTATTTTAAAAGAATTTAAATCATACTTGAATAACATTTGTAGTAACTACACAGTCATGTAGTTGTTTTACTTTTCATTTAGTTTATTGTGTCATTAGATCTATATTGTAAATTGCCAGCAAACATGTCTGTAAATATACTTTTACACCGCAATGATCGTCTTGGTATAAAACATATGAAGAAAAAAAACACGATACATAAATTAAACATTACAAGAACTGGAAGTTGGCTTTAAAGAAATATCTTATCAAACTTTAATGTAATATCATGACATAGATTTAACGTCATTTGTGTTTATTGACAGATGGATTCATATATATATTACAAACACGTAATATGATGGTAAATTATACAAGAGAAAAACGAAAACCTGCATTACCATCACTTTAATTGATTCACATAGTATACAAGAATATTTTTTATTATGGTTAAACTCAATACAAATGTATTTCAGCGATTACATCTCTTCTGTTCTGTGATATCCATAACTGTGCAACAAAACAATCTGCCTAGTAACAGCCTATAATATGAACAAGTATTTTCACGGATGCATTTATCATATTGCAAGTATTAATATTGAAAGATCAATCTTGAATATAGTCGTATGAATAGAAACATGTACAGTCATAATACACTTTGACAAAATCACAATTATAGGGCTATGGCCTGTACTCTGTTAACACTTACATTGAACCAATCAGACAGAGCTAACACCAATGGCTTCCAACTATTATGTATTTGGTAGTAAAATATAATTGTAATTACCTACACATACAAACAAATCAAATATGCAGATAAGTAATATAGCATGTAATATTAAGATTGGTTTAGGGGTGTCAATACACACTGGCACACTGTATATCAAAATCGTATGGAAATGCATATCCAAAAATATTCAAGGTGATTATTTTAATATTTGACATTTAAATGCAAATCATAAGTTACATAAATGCCTCACGTCATAATATTAAACAAAATCATTATTTCCTAATCTTGTGGAAATGTTTCTATGGATAATTCTCTGCCATTGCTAAACTTAAGATGCATAATAGTGCTATATACATTTTGCATAATGCAACGATACAAATTAATGATATTCTGGAGTGATACATACTAAAACTTGTGTTCAATCTTTCTTAATGTGGCGTCCACCGAGTAATGCAACAAACAAAACATGACGTAAACAACCTGAATTGGGGACAAATACTGCGCCGTGTACCTGCATTGAATACACACAGAAATACACATTCAATTTTGAAGAATTGCATAAAATGCAAATGGCTCTTGAAAGAGCGCCCGGTCAACGGGACCAACAACTTATAACATATGAACATCACATTCACATGTTTTCCATTGGCCTTCTGAATAATAATTAAATCTTAAAATATGTAACAGAAACATGGCAAACATATTAGTGTAGTACAGTGCATATCCATAAAACTTAATATAAAACGTGAACAAAATATTTAAACTAATATTATTGAACAATGTTTCGCCTTGTGTTAGAGTATTTAAAGGGGTAGTTCAGTTTTGGTATAGAGGGCGCTGTACGAAATATGTTTGTGAGATAATGAAAACTGAGTGTAAGATTTGAAAGAGCATACAATTCTTATGATAGAATCAACCTTGTTTAATCAAAATCGGTTTAGAAAAGGCTGAAATATCAATAAATATATCTGATCTGAATAAATCTGGGGCCCAGATTTATTTGATGATTTTTCGTGAATTTAAACAATGCTTACACTTTTTAAATAGTTGTTCATGAATTCTCTATTAAATTATTATTTCAGCAAAACACAACATTCGCCGTATACAAAATAGTTGAAACCGATGCTTTTTCTGAAAGCGCCCTCTTGGGTTTTAATGGCACTTTTGAAGGATAATAGGCCTTTTTACATAGTCGTTTGTAATTGTCTATACCTTTCGAGCAGGGTGGAGTTATAACTGTTAGTTTGTTATGTTATTGCGCAGGTTTTAGTTACTAAAGGTTAGCCTTAACATAACTGTTGAAGGTTTAAACATTTTAACACAAAACCCGATAAACGTAAACAGAAAATGCTGGTTACAATCTCAAAGCATACGTCTTCATTTTCGGCACATCATAAGGAAGTACCACATTATAATGGTTCCTGCATTGGCGGACAATCCGAAAGCAGAGGAACGCCGTCACTGCATAGAAACCTTACCAATCTACCCACAAAAACAACCTCCAACATCAGCATAACCACGTTAAGTTATCTCATTTTAATTTTCAATCGTTCTTTCAAGTCACAATGCGGACGTTTTCATTCACTATCAATGGCTATCTTGATCTGGAAAACTTAAATATATATTTTAATACCACTTATACCATACAAAATAACTCCCGATCCCCGAAAGCAAAACGTGTCACATAACATGCATTAATCTAAAGCTAAATTTATTCCCCATTATAATGACACCCACGACACCAACGAATCATATTTCAATATTTTGTCCTTATGGTACAAGTTATATCAAAACACACGTTTGAACACACACAAGGGTTGAAACGATCCGATTCGATGAAGTAAAATATTGCACTCAATACTCGATGTTACACCGTCATTATCTATGTTCCTTAACTAGTTTCATCCCACCTGCACTAGACTTGTCAAGGGCATCATGAAGGTCACGCCGAAGACCACCAGTTCGCGTCTTCCAGTCGGCAAGGACTTTTCGTGTGGCTCTATTGAAGTCGTGGGTGAAACTCGCTAATATAGCTTCGGCCGTGTTGAAATCCGTACCGTCAAGATGATGACAGAATCGGTGGAATTTGTTGTGAGGAAACTTCTCTGACAGGTCGTAAAGCTCATCTTCTGTTACAATCTCTGAATACCTGTGAGGAGTAGGATAACCACGCATTTACATGAATGACATAAGTGTATTCACATTTGATTCACCGTATAGGCTAAGTAAATTTACACAAGTATAATCATTCTAAGACTCGCATTGATTCAGATTAGAAGGGATAGGGTATTCAAGCTGAGCCAAATAAGAAAGAAAAAAGATTTTGGTGGGAACCTACCTTCCCATTTACTCTCTTCTAATATGGATACACCTATCAAAGTGGTAGAGTTGGGGTTTCCCCCCACGCGGCTCCTCGTAATGTTCATGGGGCATATCGCGTAAATTGTTTAATGGTATACCCCAACTTACAAACAGTCACAAGCGAGGTCCCAAGCTATTATGCTGTTTTCTGCCTCCTTTCTAAGTGTCTTACGTTATTGTTGTCTCCTTTTCCGCACTTACCCGAGCGTGACGATGGGAGGAGGGTCCCTGGAGGGACTCGGGCTAGCGCAACTAGCAGCATCACCCGTTGAGACATCATCATCTATAAGAATCACAATATCAACGAATGTTGTAATGAATGCTTTATTACAAATTTACCATATTGCTCATTGGAATATCGCGTGTCATGTATGTTTATGTAAATTTAGTATGGGAATATAAATTTTAATACTACGAGACAGTCGTTTGATGAATTTTGAATAATAATAGATATGCGAGTGCAGCCATGTCGACAAAGAAAAAAAACATTACCGTGACGACTTTATTTTTGTCGGCAAATCTAAATTTCCTTGCCGGAAATGTAAGTGAGTCAATAGAGTTATTGACAACATTGTATGAAATAAATAGGCCCTTATTAGAACATCTCAGAAAATCGATGGACAAATTCTGACGGAATGTCTTTGCGGACAAACAGTGGCACCTCTACCTCACTTCTGAAAAAGAAAAAAAAGTCCGTACCTGTGTATCCTGTCCTAAAATCAACGTCTCTGGTCATTTCTTGCTTCAGTAGCAGCGATAAGAGACTATCGTCCGGGCACTGGGTCAAGTCAAGGCGGAACGTCTCGTTCCTCGAAACATGTCCACACAGCTGTTTGTATGGTACGACCTATGCACAGAATAAATGGAAGAAATTTAGAAATAAAACTTACGAACGTTCATATTGGAGTAGTATATTTCATTATGGAACTCTTCAGTGGTGTATCGTGGGCGGACTGATTGGGGGACACATATCATGTTTTTTCTTTATTTTGTACACATATTTTCCCATTATCGTTTGTGCCCTCAGTATATAGCTAAAAGTAGAAAGGCCATAATAAATCAATATATAACTATATGTAATCAACTTTTGATCAAAGTTGGCCTTTTACATCATACGTAGCGGTAATACAAACATATTGTTATTACACAGTTATACCTTTGTCGATTCTCTATCAGCCGGCTTGTTATGCAAAGTGCAAGTGATAGTCAGATCATCTCTCACTGTTGCGCTGACATCCAAAACCTCTCTTGTAAAGACAGGCTGATACTTCATCTTTAAGCTCTCTTCCTCTTGTTGTATAAGCTATAACAGAATGAGACCCACATTACGACCATCAAATGATTTTGTGAATAATTCTGCATTCCAACATAAAATATCAACGAATAAATATATTTAAATTTAAAGGGATAGAAAACTACTTGTCTAACCTCATGTAGTGCTGAAACTTGTATGTTATCATTGAAAACTAAAACTCATTAATCTGCCATGCTACAATGGCAGAAATACGTTTTTGGAAAATCAATGAACAACGCTGTTTTTATTCGAAAAACAGCTGTTAGCAAAAGAGAGCGCTAAATGTATACACCTGAACCTTTCTACCCCGTTCCATTGAGAAATGCGATACCTTGAAGAAAAAAACAACAACATTAAATAGAGAGGTTTTAAGATAATAAATGCCTACAAATTATTAATTACATAAAGTGGGATGATTTCATCAAAAATAAGGGAGTCAGACAACGTTCTAATCATCCTCTAGTACCCGGTCTAGTATCTGGAACCATGTGAAGGCTACAATTAAGGGGCTTGAATTGGTTGGGCCATATAGCACGCCTTCCCCCTGATCGTCTAGCAAACCAAACCACATGGTGGACTCCGCTGGTTATAAGACGAAGGGGTCGGCTTAAAGTCGGCTGAAAGTGATGACCGCCTCATGCGTCGGACGAGGCAGATGCTACTAAGTCTAAGTAAGTTGTTAAATTTTAAGCAATTCAATGTGTAAGATCGATCTTATATCAGTGAGTTTATTTGTGGATATTTCAGCTGCCTAAAAACAAAAGTTGCTTCCTCTTGCAATTCATACAATCAGTTTTCCTCTACATATCAAAGGGATTTTTTCTTGGACGGGTCCTCTGAACAAGAATTGTACTATCCCTTAAACCCACTATCTTATTCCTCAATTATACATGAAAAATATCACTCACGCGTGCATGGTGTACCTATGAAACCACATTGCAACACGTTAACCTGCATATTACGATTATGATTTTCTCCATTATAATCATAATTTGTGTTACTTAATGTTTACATGTCATACCGTACTTTAACAGGTCTGTGCCATTTGAAAATCCCGTAAGCTAAACTTACTTGGTCATTTTTTTCAATATCATAAATTATTAACAAATTAATACGTTCAACAATGGACCCAACTGCAGTAGATATTATGCAAATGAGCTGAAAGCAAAAAACTCCACTCACTTGATAAATCCCCTTAAGTTCATGAAACAGGCGCACGTGAAGGATCAGTATACGACCAACTGGTAGCCGAGCTGGAAGAAAGGGGACGAAGCAAACCCGCTTAGTCTTGGCGAATAGCATTCTCACCGCATTCATGAAGCGGGAGAAGTGGTTCAATCGCAGTTCTACCCTGTCCTCGCTGAAACGGCATTCCACGGTATCATCCCGAGACCACGTGGAATCTGTATTGGTTAAAGAATTAATTAGTCTGGTTTGTTCTTTACATTTGAAAGTCTTCATCTGGCATAAGTATTGAGGACCGTCTTCTTAAATCATTACAGTCACTGTTAAAATTGACCTTCAAACAGTGATAATTATATAAATCCACAACATAAATCGTGAGATTATAAAGTAAATATTTTATAGAGATGATATTAGCATCTTTTGGATAAGAGTAGTTTTTGTCGGAGAGATACTTTTAAAAAGAACAACTTGCGGCATGACGTATTGCTATCTAGAACATGTAATAAAGCAGGTATCTCGCGAGTTAATGCATCAGACATTAATTTCGAAAGAAACATATGACGCCTACCGGAATCATCACCATTTCTTGTGAACACCACACTCTCCACACTCTTCGGGTCAGTGAAGATGGCGCAGTGGGGCATCGAAACTGTGATAGGCTTCTTAAACCTCAGGCCAGATGGCGTACAGCGGATGCCAAAGTTGACCATCATCTCATCGTCTTGCAGGACCAGATCATCAGGAGGCTTCATCAATACCTCGATGAAAATCTTGTGCGAAGACCCCTCTTCCAGAGCTCCAGGGGGAATAGAGACAGTGACGTCACAATCAGCAACGCTCAGATCGCCACCAAGATAGTCAAACGTCCCGCTTGCTGTGCCCAGTGATTGTACGGTCGCAACACCTGTGAATATGAATAAAGTTTAGAGCTTTAAACATAAAACTTTCATTCAAAGACATTGGTTAGTGAGTCATTCATATTCTAGAGTGCACGACATTCAGAACTATTGGTTATCGTGGCACAAACACGACAAGAACATAATAACTGCCAAGTAAACCATTGAGCTCATAATAGGTATAGCGGGATTGTATTCATCAAAAGTTAAAGAGTTTGTTAAATGATTGTGACATGAATTAGTTTGGCAAATACAAGTACTTGCATATTGAGATTATTTATCAGCCAATTAATTTTAATCTCAAACTCACATAGAAAGCAGCTGATTCCTTATCCCCCAAAACAAAAGTATCTATAGACATGATAGACTTTGGGCTTGCAGTCAAACTTCGGATTAACACCGAACCTTAAACCCACACAGACTGTTCATTCAGACAGACCTACACCGCCTGTGTGGAGTCCTCCTGTAAATACTTAAAATTAGATAAAGGGCTAATTAATTTTATGTTAGTATCACTAGAAAGTTTTGAAATACATTGGACATTTACCTGTGCCATGCTGAGGTTCAGTTCGGGATGAATACCTGACAAGAACATAAACAGAAATGACCCAGTTTTAGTTTGTAGTCTGCAGGGAAATAATGTCTGAACGAAACTGCAATTATAGTAAATATAATTGTTTGTAATGCTTTTCTACGGAAAGAGTTTTAAAACTATCACTTCATATATTTTCAGGAATTCGGGAATACAATATAAGAATAAATTTGTCTCATGCAAGCGTTTGGAAGGCGGTCCATGGTTGAAATTAGCAATATGATTTGATCAGCATTTCACACCTGCGTAAGACAGATTACCATAATAGCCAGTGGATTTTCCAGTTTCCTGAATTACAGTAAAATGTATATTGTTACACACAATTTATCTTTATGCAAAATTATTACGAGTAATCGTTGATCGACAGATTTTTAAACTAGGGAGCTCGTCAAGATAACGTGTGCAACTCAGTTACGAAAACACTGGGCCAGTAATCAGATGGTAGCTGATTGCATCCCACCGCAGTTATGTTTAACTTCTCCTTTAATAATCAATTTAAAGGTATAGTGGAATTCCGGCTTTGATTCAGGTTTATAGCTTTAAATATACGCCTATATTGATATACCACACTCTTTTTTTCAAAGAAATCTTTAAGGATTTCTTTGAAAAAAAGGTAAATTTCATGCAACTTTTTTCCTTTTTTTCGCATCGGCGTTCCATGCTCCTAAAACAGTTATTTATAGCGGAGCGCGAATGTGCGCACGTGCCACCTAGGTCATGACATCATAAGAAGACCGCAACACGGAGTTCAAAGTACGAATCTGCATGGCTTACATGCAGAGCCTTTGACTTGCTAGTAAAACAAACTCGTTTTTGCTTGGAAATTGAGGCTTAACTGAAAATGCTAAGAAATGAATTGTAGCAGGATGCAGCAACACATCTGAATGTAGATAGTCCATGATATAAACTTTGACAAATGTAAAAAAAAAAAATCAAAATAATATCTCTCTGTCAACGTGAGTATTGCACTCAGCGTGTACGTCTATGACCAAGCTAATCTGCGCCCGGACTTAATTTTTTTTTTCCGGGGGTTACTAAAGTGAGTTTACAAGTTGATTTTTTTTTTAATTTTACTGGGTTTTCCCACGAGAAAAATATGTTTTTATTAGTAATCTACATGAAAATCTACCTTATCTACCTTATACAGTAAAATACAATTTTGAGGCAGTTTTCTTGTCTGTGGAGCTTTAATTAAAATCTGGCTAATTTCCCTTGTGTTTGAGTCTGACTAAATAATGCGGTTTATATTGATGTGACAGATACACACCTTGTGTCTTTCCTCTCTGGATCACTTTCTGCTCCTATACATAGCAGATATACCTCAACATGCATGTGACCATTCTGCGATGCATGTTGGAGGGCTGTACATCCATTAACATCTTTAAGCCTCCAGTCGGCTCCTTGGCTAGCGAGATGCTCTACAACATCAATACGGCCACTTGATGCTGCTTTTTGTAAAGCAGTCATTCCACAAAGGGCACGAATATTGATCTGAGCGCCTTCTGAAAGAAGATGTTTAACTGTAGCGAGATGACCTTTCTCTGATGCAACATGCAGGGCTGTCCATCCTGCTGAAGTTCCCTTGTGCACATCAGCCCCTTTACTTATCAGATATTTAACTGTATCGAGATGACCGCTCTGTGTTGCAGCATGCAGGGCTGTTCTCCCATCACTATCTTCCTTGTTCACATCAGCCCCATGATTTGTCAAATATTCAACTGTATCCAGATGACCACTCAGTGATGCAGCGTACAGGGCCGTTATCCCAATACTATCTTCTTTGTTCACATTAGCCCCTTGACTTATCAGATATTTGACTGTTTGGAGATGGCCTTTCAGTGATGCAAAATGCAGTGCTGTGTTCCCATCAATACTTTCCTTTTTCACATCAGCCCCGTGATAAATCAGATATTCCACTGTAAGAAGATGACCATTCAGTGATGCTGCATGTAGGGCTATGCGTCCTTTATTCTCTTCCTCGTTTACATCAGCCCCATGGCGTATTAGATATTTCACTGTAGCGAGATGACCTTTCTCTGATGCAACATGCAGGGCTGTCCATCCTGCTGAAGTTCCCTTGTGCACATCAGCCCCTTTACTTATCAGATATTTAACTGTATCGAGATGACCGCTCTGTGTTGCAGCATGCAGGGCCGTGCTCCCATCACTATCTTCCTTGTTCACATCAGCCCCATGATTTGTCAGATATTCAACTGTATCCAGATGACCATTCAGTGATGCAACGTACAGGGCCGTTATCCCAATACTATCTTCTTGGTTCACGTTAGCCCCTTGACTTATCAGATATTTGACTGTATCCAGATGACCACTCAGTGATGCAGCGTACAGGGCCGTTATCCCAATTCTATCTTCTTGGTTCACGTTAGCACCTTGACTTATCAGATATTTGACTGTTTGGAGATGACCTTTCAGTGATGCATAATGCAGTGCTGTGTTCCCATCAATACTTTCCTTTTTCACATCAGCCCCGTGATTTATCAGATATTTCACTGTAAGGAGATGACCATTCAGTGATGCTGTATGCAGGGCTATGCGCCCTTTATTCTCTTGCTCATTTACATCAGCCCCATGGCATATCAGATATTTGACTATATTGAGATGACCATTGTGTGATGCAGCATGCAGAGCGGTATTGCCATTATTATCTTCGTTGTTTACATCAGCCCCTTTACTTGTCAGATATTCGACTGAATCGCAATGACCTCCTCGTGATGCTGCATGCAAAGCTGTCCATCCAATATTATCTCCCTTGTTCACAATAGATCCTCCACTGATCAGATAGTTAATTGTATCGAGATGACCACGCTCTGATGCAGCATACAAGGCTGTTATTCCATTATTATCTTCTTTGTTTACATCAGCCCCTTGACTTGTCAGATATTTGACTGTATCGAGATGACCATTTAATGACGCCAATATCAGTGCTGTTGTGCCATCACTACTTTTCTTTTTCACATCAGCCCCTTGAGTTATCAGATATTTGACCGTATCGAGATGACCATTCTGTGATGCCGCATGTAGTGATGTCAACTCATTATTGTTTTCTTTGTTCACATCAGCCCCTAGACTTGTCAGATATTTTACTGTATCGGGATGACCATTCAATGATGCGAAATGTAGGGCTGTTGTCCTGTCATTATCTTCCTTGTTTATGTCAGCCCCTTGACTTGTCAGATATTTGACTATATCGAGATGACCATTCATTGATGCAAAATGTAGGGCTGTTATCCCATCAATAGTTACCTTGTTAACATTAGCCCCTTGACTTATCATATATTTTACTGCATCAAGATGGCCATTTAGTGAGGCAGCATGAAGGACTATTGTCCCATATTTGTTTTCCTTGTTCACATTAGCCCCATGACTTATCAGATAGTTGGCTGTATCGAAAATATAATTATTTGATGCGGCATGTAGGGGTGTTGTATTGTTTATATTTTCCTTGTTTACATCAGCCCCTTGACTTGTCAAATATTTTACTGTATCGAGATGGCCATTCTGTGATGCGACGTGTAGGGCTGTTGTCCCCTCATTATTTTCCTTGTTCACATCAGCCCCTTGACTTGTCAAATATTTTACTGTATCGAGATGGCCATTCTGTGATGCGACGTGTAGGGCTGTTATCCCCTCATTATTTTCCTTGTTCACATCAGCCTCTTGAGTTGTCAGATATTTTACTATATCGAGATGACCATTCAGTGATGCGACATGTAGGGCTGTTGTCCCATCATTATCTTCTTTGTTCACATCAGCTCCTTGACTTGTCAGATATTTGACTGTATTGAGATTACCAATCAGTGATGCGGCATATAGGGCTGTGGTCCCAGCAGTATTTCCTTTGTTCACATCAGCCCCTTGACTTGTCAGATATTTTACTGTATCGAGATGGCCATTCTGTGATGCGACGTGTAGGGCTGTTATCCCATCATTATTTTCTTTGTTCATTTTAGCCCCATTACCTATCAGAAATTTGACCGTATCAAGATGACCATTAAGTGATGCCGCATGTATTGCTGTCATTTCATCATTGTTTCCTTTGTTCACATCAGCCCCTTGACCTATCAGAAATTTGACTGTATCAAGATGACCGTTTAGTGACGCCAATAGCAGTGATGTTGCCCCATCATAATCTTTATTGTTTACATCAGCCCCTTGACTTGAGAGATATTTGACTGCATCGAGATAACCATTCAGTGATGCGACATGTAGGGCTGTTGTCCGATTACTATCTTCGCTGTTTACATCAGCCCCTTGACTTATCAGATATTTCACTGTATCGAGATTATATGTTTGTAATGCACAATGAAGGGCTGTATCCCCATTATTAGTTTCCTTGTTTAGATCAGCCCCTTTACTTATCAGATATTTCACTGCATTAAGGTTGCCATTCTGTGATGCAGCATGTAGGGATATTGCCCCATCATTGTTTTCCTTGTTCACATCAGCCCCTTGTCTGATCAGATATTTGACTGTATCGAGATGACCATTCAGTGTCGCCAATAGTAGTGCTGTCGTACCATCATTGTTTTCCTTATTTACATCAGCCCCGTGACTTGTCAGATATTTGATTATATCGAGACGACTATTCCGGGATGCGACAATATGTACGGCTGTTATCCCATCATTATTTTCCTTGTTTACATCAGCCCCTTGACTTGTCAGATATGATACTATATCGAGATATCCTTTCTCTGATGCGATATGTAGGGCTGTTGTTCCATCATTGTTTTCCTTGTTCACATCAGCCCCTTTACCAATCAGAGATTTGACTGTATCGAGATGACCATTCAGTGATGCCAGTAGCAGTGGTGTTGACCCATACTGATCTTTTTTGTTCACATCAGCTCCTTGACTTATCAGATATTTAGCTGTATCGAGATGTCCTTTCTCTGATGCGGCATGTAGGGCTGTCATCTTATCATTATTGTCTTTGTTCACATCAGCTCTTTGACTTATCAGATATTTGATTGTACGAAGATTACCTTTAAATGATGCGAGATGCAAGGCCGTTAACCCATTATCATCTCCTTTGTTTACATTTTCTCCTTGCATTGTCAGATATTTAACTGTTTCGAGATGACCATTCTGTGATGCACCATGAAGAGCTGTCATTCCAGTATTACTTTCCTTATGCAAATCAGCCCCTTTTCTTTTCAGATATCTCACTGTACGGAGGTGACCATTCAGTGAGGCAACATGCAGGGCTGTCGTCCCATAAATATCCTCCTTGTCAACATCAGCTCTTTGACTTATCAGATATTTCACTATATCCAGGTGACCATCATATGATGCTATTTTCAGGGCTGATATCCCATTAGTAGTAGTCTTGTTCACATCAGCTCCTCGACTTATCAGATATTTCACTCTATCGAGACGACCCTCATGTGATGCCGTATGCAGGGCTGTTAACCCATGCATGTCATCATTGCTCCGAGGATCCCGTTGACGTATGGGCTGCTGCGCTGTATCGAGGTTATCCGTAATCGATGCCACATGCGGGCCGTTTATCCCATATTTAATTTCATTCTTGACATCAGTCCATCGACTTGTTCGATATCCCACAGTATTCAGATGATCATGATATGGCGCTGTATACAGGGGTATTATTTGACTCTTGTTCACACCAGTCTCTTGACCATTTGGATAAATAAATGTTTTCTTATGAAAATTCGGTGACTCGTCATGCAGGATCTGGTTAACTGTGCTTATCCTTATCGTAAACACCAAGTTTTTGGTTCTTGATGGCTCAATCAGCGATAAGTTTCCCGGATTACCTGTTATTTCAATTCCAACTCCTGTCATGATTATTTCGTTGTGGTTTTCATGTCATAAGATGTTAATGCTGATACTTGTGGTTGCGTTCCGATTATGAAAGATGTTTGTTAATTCTTTGCCGCATACTCCAGAAGGCATATATTTTTAAAAAGTACGGACACAAATTATCGCATATATATAAATATATATATATATACATATGCTTATTAAGCTACGCCTATTATTCTTCCTTCTCAATCATTTATGATTATTCCTTGCATTATTTAAATATTGGAAGAAACCAAAGCTGTATGTATTAGTTCACCTTTCGTTGATTTATATATACATATATATATATAAATATAATACAATCCCATTCATCCAAGATCGAGCACAAACATCGAACGTATAAGATCGTGTTTCATTACATTTCATTTTATCTCTCTAATAGCTCATTAAATGTGTTAGGTCACATGCGATACAGATGTATGTTAGGTCACGAACTGGCTTGCCGCAGTAAGGTATTGAGTCCAAAATCTGCCTCATGATGTGGGAGATACGTCGTAGAGATCTATTTCCATCTTGGAAGTGTGCTATAATATCAATGGCGCGTTTGATGTCCTTTTTAAGAAAACAAGATATTAAAGTAAACACATTAATATGTTTTCGGTGTACTTTCGGTGTCACTTTCTGGTGTGTTGTTCATAAAAACCCTTAAATAAAATTGACTGAAGTAACACACTCGTCGCTTGTAAAACCCGTTCTTGTATACAATGTACGAATTGTGATATCTTTCTCCTCATGCCCAGTCCGCGCTGTCATCGATGGTTCGACGATTGTCTTCTAAACCTAACTATTTGTCTCCAAATGGTAGGCCTCGTGCTTATACAGTTTTCTAAATCTAAGTGTACCGCTGTCTTCTTTCGTAGTACAATTAAATTCATTAACCAAATGTTTAAAATGTTATTTCCCTTTTCCTACAATGTCCATGCTATCCGCTAGCTTATACAGAGCGCCATCTAAACGACCAAGCAGTTTGCTGGTTGTACATGTCCACAACGATGACACATGCATTATACCGCTGAAAACATAATCCACCGACCACCATTGAATGCACAGGATTGGGAGCTGCAGCAGTCAGTCACATGCCGTGCTAGCTGAGTGGCAACGGTCGAGAATATTACCCGATCATTTCACAATGACATTGATATGGACATCATGTTTGTGCAAGGTTTTAAAATGGATAAAACGTGTCGAGTGCTCATGCAATGTGAAACCAATGACAGAGTATCAAGAGTCTCTTGAACCAATATGCCTTTATTACACTGGTCCACGCAATGATTCCTGCATGCAATTCTGTATGTAACGCAACGGCCGTATCGATTATGTATTTTTTCTCACAATATTATAATTGTGTGTGTAAATTGGATCGTATCGAGCGTATATCAACCTGCGACACACCCATTGCCTCGAATCCAATACTACACCGTATTCTCCTATTGAACTTTGGACATGATAGACTTGACAATTGACCAAAGCGTAAAATTGTTAACACATGACTGTTCCTTTGCATCAATGGAAGACGATTCATCCAAGTAGAAGTTGCGTAACCATAGGCGGGTCACACGCAGTGTTATATGCAACAGTTTTTACTTACGTGAATATAACCTTAATTTGTTTCTTAAATTGTCATTTGAAGTTTAATTACTGGCTGTGTCCAGACATGTTTTACTTATTAAACCAAACAAAATGTTTGTAACAATGTAAATTATTTTTTCGATGTAAGTTGCAAACGAACGACCTCCACCCGAAATTCACATATAGCTGGTATATAATTTCAATTATACATGCATAATTTGAGAGTTGATGAAAGTACTGCAGTACCTTATTCAAGATGAATTATGTCTTTATAATTCTCTATGAACTAATCATTATGTTGCACAAAAATTTAACTCTTTCATAACTGATCAAAGCAGATTACAATAAGCTACTTAGTCTTGATGTTTCAACACAAATAATCATCCGTCCAAAAAAGGAACAGTAATCAACCGGATTAATGGTAGCCTACTATTTCTCTCTTTGTAAAGCGCTTAGAGATGATTATCAATCATATTAGGCACTATATAAATCAAGTATATTATACTATTATTTCTTTGAGCGAAAACAACGCCTCATATTTAGTCAACGTAGTGTGTAAAAAAGTCACTGGCCTACCTAACGTACACAATCGTAATGAATGTAGTAATAATTATGTCAGCACATCCATCACGGTCAATCAATGGCGTAGCGTGGTCTGACTGATTGGATGACCATATAAATTATGTACATTTTTATGATTTATTGTATCTTTAAAAACGTTTTCTCCTTATGTTCCTTATTGTGTGTTCAATATGTTTTTTTTTTTTGGGGGGGGGGGGGGGGGCACGTGTCCCCGAGCCCCATGCATCCCCTTAGCTACGCCACTGCAGCCAACAAATATACGGCGCCAAGGAATGGTAATTTCTTTCCTTCTTTTAATTCGGATAAATCTCAAGGTTAAAATATATGGCCACTTTTCGAGTGAATTCGGTGTGCCACGCACCGTATCTAAATATTGTGTATTTATTTTTTCCAATAGCGTTATCGTGTGTATGAATACATACATGATTGTATCGTACCACCCGGCATGCGATTCACACAAAGTGCCGTGAATTATATTCCAATATTGATCTTTGGACTTACAGATTTGATAGACTTCAGTCTTGACAATGGATTGAATGCTCCATTACGGGCTCAAATAAAATATTAAATTTGTCGCACACGATATCACTGTTCCCGTGCGTCAGTGGCCGTCGGAAAAAAATAATTCAAAGAGACAGTCTGTACTGCGTATACTCATGAGCGGTCTCAATCAGTACATTATTGTTAAAATATGAATTTGTCAATGGGCGTACGGGTACGTTTTTTTTCAGGGGGCTAAGGTCTTTTGGCCGAATATTTTTCTTTTACCTGATGAGCAAAACAATTCAACTTCGTTGCCCGAAAAATATTGTTTTGGATAGTTTAGTCCAATAATGACACGATTTTTCATTCTATGAGACGGTTTACCTCATTCGAAATTGACCATTGGGGTGATGATTTGCTGTTTTACCTTGCATACTCATAAGTACATTGAAAAGCAAATTAAAACCTGCCTATTTATTAAGAAAATAATATGTATATCAGTATGCTATTCTGGTATGTGCAATGTATCTGGAAGCAGGGGACGTGCACATAATGCTATGAAATTATTACAATGGCTTCTTGTTTCAAAGGGAGGGGGGGGGGGTGGTGGGGGAGGAGGGAGCTAGGGGCTTATTGTGACCAATCATGCCAAGACCACTGGTTTAGATGTATACGCAGAGGGGGAGGGGGAGGGGGAGGGGGAGTGGGAGGGGGAGGGGGAGGGGAGGTTCGTTGCCGGGGGACGGGGTGATCGTGACCAATCATGCCCTGACCATTATGTAGTTTAGTTGTGTAAGCAGAGGGGGGAGGGGGTGGTGGGGGCTCATTGCCGAGTCACATCAAAACCTCGGGGGGGGGGGGGTGATTGTGACCAATCATGGCGAGACCACTGGTTTAGATGTATACACAGAGGGGGGGGGGGGGGGGGGGGTTAATCGTTGCCGAGACACATCAAAACGTGATATCATTCAATTACAGAATTATATAATAAAGAACGTCCGATACTATCACGAATCATACGCTTAGTGTTATGCATCACAATTATTGTACAACTCAATTCAATTTCAATTCAATTTCAGTTCAGTTTATTCCAGTTTATTTACATTACTCATAAAAAATATCAACAACATGGCAATGAGAATTAAGGGGTTTCAGGGACGAGCACCATACGAGGGTTTTCTATAGCTCAGTCGGTAAGAGCACCTTATAGCAGTCCGGAGGTCTCGGGTTCGAATTCCGTTGGAATCCCATTTTCTTTGCCTTCTTTTAATCACAAAAATAGCCACAGATACGATTCATACACTACTATAATAAGTTATACAAAATAAATGTAATACAGAATTTAAAAGCAAATTTAATAAATTGAGAATGTGGTGCCAACTTAGAAATGCAGAAGCCTTATTGTTTCGTTAAATACACCGTCATAATAATATGTGAACGATATTACATTTTTAGCAATTCAACACTGAATCAAAAAAAGCAAGAAAACAAACCTGGACACATAATCAAGTAAATTACTATAAATCTAAAACTGTAATTTATAATGGCAAATTTGGTTGTGGAATATTTATTTTCCATGTGAATAAATGTTATCAAACTATCATAATCATCATCATAATCAAATAATATATGTTTTTGTCATAAGCATTCTTTAATCAATCAGAAAAAAAGCATGTTTATGTCAAAACATTATCCTATTTTATCCCATTTCCATGCCATATACACATTAGGTTACACAGTAGTTAGGGGACTACCTCTCCTCAGCGCTGGCGAGCGGTCTGGGTTTTCCACTGTCAAGCTAGTTCAGATTGGACCTTGGGGAATTTATTTGATCCCTGTTCGCTCTTATCACTAGCCTCTAGGCGCTGATGTGTCAATTTACTGGGCAGCAAGAGGAGGAAGTGAGGAGAAGAGAGGAGGTATGTCAAGGTCGTTGGCCAGTGGACCCGAGCTAGACCAGAAGTGTTATAGTGTTAGTCTTAGTAATTAAACTCAGTAAAAGTATACTGTAGGTTATAACATTGGTTGTGTGAGTATTATATAAGGTTTGCGAGATGTGTGTATAAAAGAGACTGGGAGAGAGAATTCTCATTCTGGGGAAAACATTGCTAAAATCTTTCACTGCATATTTACCAGAATGATTGTTTAATAAATGCTACTCCCTTGGTTATGTATTTTGGCCTCAAAAGAGACTGGTGTTTTACTTTTAGAAATTAATTTAGTTTAGTGTCCACTACAGTCTACAGGCAGGATAACTGCTACAGACAACTTAAATAGACATGCTGTCTGAATGTTTATAGGTCATAATAAGAATGAAGAGGTCTGCAAACATAGACTAGTGGTCATACAGTGAACTGCAGCCCAGAGAAGATTATCTCTATGATAGCACTAGGCCTGGGGGGAGGAGGCAGTGTTAAAACAGCATGGGATTGTTGCCTGAAGAGATAAAAGTGTCAACATCAGAAAAAAATGTGACCAGTTGAGTTCCACCGAGGTGGAACTCACGCTAACAGGGCAAACACGTCATGAGCAGGGGAATATAAGATAAACTTTAGTATAATATATCAGATTTACAAAACTGACAAAAAATGAACAACTACAGAACATGTACATAATCAATTCCGAGGCACAGAGAAAGACCAATATACGACTCATAATTTACATGCATACGTATAGCATAGGGTAATAAACGATGACACATTTATCTTGTGTGTACAAAATTTATTTTTCACACGACTAATCAAACAAATCTTAGTCATAGTACATGCTATTAGTTACAAATAAAACAAGAGAGTCATTAATATTGCTTATAAAATAATTCATGTCAATATTCATGTTTTATTTACATAGACTTTCTGCAATGTTTTGATCCCCATGGAATTACTTATAAACAAAGTCAATAATCATTACCTCCATCCTAAACAACTCACCATATTCTTAGTCAACATGCAAATTTAAATTTCAAAATAAATTGCAATTCCTAACCTTGTTTGTTTACTGTACGATATTTATACAGCACAATCAAATGGTATCTCCACATGCTCATGATACTGTGTGTCATCATATTTTCAAAACAAAATGCAATCATTGACTTATAATTTTACAAAGCCACCGATTCATACGAGAATTACTCGTGAGAAAAAACATGCTAAACCGAGCGTGAAAATAATTTACATTTTAACATCAAAACAGCTTGATAAGTTGACACTGTTTTCTATATATTATACATACTTCATTCGATCATAATCTAAAAGCATGTACAAACATCATCGTAGATTATCCCCTCCCATTAAGCAGGGAATACAAGTTATACATAAATAATTATATCAGATTTAATATGCAAAAAATATAAACAACTTCAGAACATGAATATAATAATTTCCCAGGCACATAGCAAGACCAGTATTCGGCTTATCATTGACATTCATATATACACATATGAAAGCCTGTGATCATCAAATATTATGACGGTGTTTTATATTATCTGTATATAGTCATTATATGAATACTTAATTTCTAAATATACACACTATTATCTAATATGGAAGCCGATGTATAATGTATTTATTATCATAAATGTACTTATCAATTTCAAATCGGGATAATGTGATGAATAAAAGAATGGTGCACGTTGTAAATACGTTATTTGTGGGCCAGGATATGTAAGTAATCAACTCACCATACAAACAATATTAATGCATTGCTTTAAAGCGACTTAGTAACATTGTCCAATCCTCAAAATACAATTGGAATTCTAGCGGGCCTCTCATACCTTGTTGTATTCGTATTAACAATACAATAATGGGACAGGTTTCGTTTTTTCAAATTTCCCTTTCGTTAAAAAGGTATTTACGATTGAAGTTTTCAGATGTTAAATATTCCAACGGATCACGAAAACCGTGAACAAAGTGAGGTCAATGAGTTTATGTATATCACTTTGCATTTCTGTTCATTACTCTGCCATATAACGTCCGTTTTACTTGAGTTTTTCACACAATACCCTGTGGAAATATCATATAACAACACAATACATTGTACCAACCAATTATCTCTTTTTGCGCATATCAACAAAGTTACTACTGTAGATCCCTTTAAATTATAAAATATTTCACTTCATTTTTATCCTTATTATTATTAAATTATTTCTTCATCATGATAAATGCCTTGGAATAGTACATTCCTTTTTCATAATAACGCAATTAATAACATATATATATATAATTACTTCAAACATATATATAGAGAAACTGACCAGAAATATATTGTGATTAAAAGAGGGCAAAGAAAATGGGATTCCAACTGGATTCGAACCCGAACTCATTAGGGGTTTCCGGGACGAGCACCGTACTAGGGTTTTCTATTACTCAGTCGGAAGAGCACCGGTATAGCAATCCGGAGGTCTCGGGTTCAAATCCTGTTGGAATCCCATTTCTTTGCCCTCTTTTAATCACACTATATTTCTGGTCAGTTTCTCTATATGTTTGAATGAATTATTTTAAAAAGCTGTATCACTTCGGTGATCTCTCGTATATATCCCCAAGTTGATTTGTATCCTTCGGGTTTATGTCAGGTTTATAATAGCTTCTGACCACTCGGGCAATGAGAATTAAGGGGTTTCAGGGAAGAGCACCGTACTAGGGTTTTCTATAGCTCAGTCGGAAGAGCACCGGTCTAGCAATCCGGAGGTCTCGGGTTCGAAGCCCGTTGGAATCCCATTTTCTTTGCCCTATTTTAATCACTTAATAATTACATCAACACTAAAGGACTCTACTACTGCTGCATTGCAGGCACTTGTCAGTTTAGGAGTAGCTTGCTGGTACAAGGAGCTGACCACGTACGCGCATGCAGATACTTGACACTTTTGGTGTAAATAAAACTATTGCAATCAATGCTCTGCGTCACGCCATCTTCTTTGCTCCCTGGATATTTTGATCCTACCTGCACCAGCCTTATCAAGGGCACCATACAAGGCACGAGGATGACCACCAGTTCGCGTCTTCTAGTATGCAAGGACTCTACGTATGGCTCTACTGTAGTAGTTGTTACAACTACCTAATATGGCTTCTGCCGCATTGAAATTCGTCTTGACAAGATAACGGCAGAATCGATGGAATCACTTGGGAGGGACATTCTATGATAGCTCACCAAGCTCATCCTCTGTCACAATCTCTGGAGGCCTGAGAGGAATAGGATATTCTCACATTTACACAAATGGCATAATAAATGTATTTACAATTAATTGTATCATTGCTATGGAATCAAAACTTTAGTAACCCATTTCATAATACACTTGCCTTTGTTGTAAGTGTCCAATCTTTTTGGTCAACAGCCAATCAGCCAGGGATATTATAGCTGTTACCATGGTAGTTACAATAATTGGACACTTACAATCTTACACTTGCAACAGTTTTATGAAATGAGCTACAGATCGTTGAATTCATATATCAACGTACGAGGTTAGCAAATGAATTTGCTCAACAATAGCTAGGACATGTAACCAGACATTGATAATTATGATCATAAACACCGCAAGTTAGTAAATTACCACAGTATTGAATGCAAAGGCTCGCATTGGTTTAGATTTGAAGGCGTCTGGATGAGGAAGAGGGTAGTCCAAGAAAAAAATCTAGGACATTGGTCAGCTACATATTTTCTCATTAACACCCTTCTTTTCTTGGAGTGTGCATTGTTTTTCTTTCAATGATATATATAACATAACTTCCAAACAGACATAATCCAGGTCGATAATGTCAAAGTATGATATTGTTTCCTGCCTTTACAGGGGCGGATCTAGCTTTTTGCTAAAGGGAGGGGGGGGGGGGGGGGGGTTGACCCAATGACGATGCGGAGCATCGTCCACGAGTCGCAAGGCGGCGATTTTTTTTTTGCTATTTTGAACCCCCGTAAGTGATGTCTTTTTGCTAAGGAGGGGGGGGGGGGGGGGGAGGTTGACCCAATGACGATGCAGAGCATCGTCCACGAGCCGGCGATTTTTTTGCTATTTTGAACCCCCGTAAGTGATGTTTTCCACATCACATTTTAACTTGGCAGCCCAAGGGGGGGGGGGGGGGTTAAACCCCCTAACCCCCCCCCGTAGATCCGCCACTGCTTTATTCTTACTTAATCTTTTCTCTTTTTTTGTAGAAGCCATGGTGGAAGTCGTGGGACCAGTACAACCAGCCGCGCCTCCAGTTGAGACATCATCATCTATAATGCTCACAATAGAATCACAACGAAGATACTACTCAATACGACAATTATAAACATTTAACCTTGCCTTATGGTTTATTAAAATATCATGTGTCATGTATCAAGCTAGTGTAAATACACTTTAACGGTTTTGAATCATTTGTTAAAGGAACATTATTTATTGCATTGTGTATAAGACATTTGGATCACGATGTATTGTTTATTGTCTGTTTGACAATCGTTGCAAATGTGGAAATAAATAAATATACACAAAGAAAGTTACAGAACGCTTGTTTAAGTTGAAATATTGCATTTATGTACGAAAAAGTGTACATTATTATACAGTGCGAGTAAAACAAAAACGAAACCGGACTTTGATAGCTTATAAATCCACAATTCTAAACATGGTATCATGTTAAAGCTTGGAAAATTGCCGTTAAAATGATACATCATATATTTTGATCGCTTTACGCTTCACCGAACGCGACCTTATTATCCAAAGTCATGCAAAAACTACCCGTGTCCAAGTCTTGTTCCATCATAAATGCGTCTGTTTACCGTTTTTTCAAAATAACATCTCAAGAATATCATTTGGTGAATCAAAAAAAAATTACCAGCTGGTTGCCAGTGTTTTTCATGTTGATCAAGTGGAAGGGGGTCCCCCACCGTCCTCCCATCAGCAACTTCACTGTTTGGAGGCAGGGGACCCTGAATAGGACATGTAGGATGAAGTTATCTTTGAAAATCACACAACATATGCAACCATTCACAAAACAAGAACACTGCAAACTTGGACACGGGTAGTTTTTGCATGACTTTGGATAATCAGGTCGCGTACGGTGTAGCGTGAAGTGATCAGAGTGTATGATTTATTATTTTACACGCAATTTACCAAGCTTCAATATGATACCATGCAATATCAACATATATACGTTTAGACTTGTTAGACTTGTCGTGCTTGTTAGATTCGTCAGTTGAAGAAGTTTGTCAAAACATGATTTACATTCGTTACGTAAAGAAGTAAATTTGTATTTCTCGATTTTTAATTCGTCAAACTACTAAAATGATTTGTCAATTGACATAAAGTGATCGTCATGAAAGCGTGACGAATTTTTACTGCCACTTTGACAAATCTTTGCCCACGCTTGACTAATACAAACTAAGAGTGTAGGCTTTCACCTCCTACCGGGTCCCCAGTTTTACACCTGGGTAGAGAGCATCAATTAAAGGGGTCCACAAACATAAACATAAATTGTAACCATATTTACCTCAATAAATCACATGTTAGAGAC
The DNA here is from genome assembly GCA_037951105.1 of Echinarachnius parma. Classification (NCBI taxonomy): domain Eukaryota; kingdom Metazoa; phylum Echinodermata; class Echinoidea; order Clypeasteroida; family Echinarachniidae; genus Echinarachnius; species Echinarachnius parma. The sequence continues at coordinate 17,391 of JBAMJV010006449.1, read as the reverse complement.
TGCCCAACTGATGGACAAAGGGTAACATCAGGGTTTGAAGATCTTCAGACTACGGTATAATTCTTAAGAATAATTTATACCAAGTTTCACGCTGAAATAAAGGCATGACGTGTGGTTTCGACGAATAAACCTTTGCCAGGGAATTCCACATTTCGTTACATTTTGATGAAATTAAAACCTATAACGTTCATAATTTGTCTTCATTTTGATTTTTTCTTAAAAATTGAGATTGAAAAAAAGAAAAGAAAACGTTTGTAATGGAAGATCATGCCCAGGGGCGTCAATCACGGGGGAGGGGGGGGGGGGGATGGGGGGGGGGGGGATATATCCCCCCCAATATTTGAGGTGTGGGGGGGATGGCCTGTATTATCATCCCCCCAATATTTGGGAGGGTAAAAAAAAAGAAAAGAAGTATACTGGCGCATGTAATTGTGGAAGAGGCTACCAAATTGGACTAATATACACCGTTTTCTTTATATTTAGGTACTATTGTTTGTGTTATGATATATGTGCCTGTATATTTTGTCTGAAGTGAGATTAATCAATATAATACATGAATGCCTAAACATTACAGACTAATCAGTGGCGTAGCGACCGGGGGGCTGTCGGCACGTGCCCCTAATAATAATATTAAAACAAAAACAAACGGGGATATCACAAAATATAAGGAGAATTACATAACGTGTGCCCCTAACAATTGTGTCTGCCACCGCCCCCAATCAGTCCAAACACATGTGATGTGCATAGAAAAACGCCATCATTGTGTCCAGACCCACACAGTATCCGTATCGTCATTGGGTCCAACCCCCCCCCCCCCTTAGCAAAATAGCCCCCCAAAAATCGCCTCGCCGCTACGCGGCTCGTGGACGATGCTCCGAATCGTCATTGGATCAAACCCCCCTTAGCAAAATAGCCAAAAAAAAAATCGCCTCGCCGATTCACGGCTCGTGGACGATGCTCCCTCGCAATGACTAATCATCCCCCCCAACCATGAGAAGAATTCGACGCCCTTGATCATGCCAAGTCATGAATGTAGCGTTTTAGATTCTATTACATAACACTCGTACAAGCATTCAGAGGGTTAGCATTTCCGAGTGTCTCGGACAGTGCCTTATCACAAAAGATATTCAAAGTAGTTAAAATTCCAACCACTGGAGTTCGTTATATCGCGCCTATAAAGGGGCACGTTCTCAATAGGTATTCATCTTTCTTTAGTGTGACGACAGTGCAACTATGTCGAGTGACGAGATTATAGAGGAATCGGAGCTGAAGCGCTAGGAGGAGAATTTTGCCTGCCCGGGCCGAGCGGCCAAGCCTGAGCTGAGGCGGCCGTCGGAGGAAGCGACCCGATTGGCTGGCCAGCAGGATGGCCTTGGTTGTTCAGCAGGGTGGCCGTAGTAGACCGCTCTTTTCATCCACATCGACGGCCTTTAACAGCGACGATTTGCTTAACGTTATGGTGGGCAAGCAGAGGGAGTTTTAGAAGCCATTCCTTGATGCTTGATGCGCCTGCTTGCAGGCAGCTCGGCTATATACAGGGTAATAGCATACATCATGTATGATGCGCCTAGGAGAAGAATGTCCTACTTGTTGTTGTCTATTAATTCATATTATTTAAGGAAAAACAACGGGTCAGTCGTATGACCCACTTGCAGCGTTAGAATATACCACACTAGTATTGAACTAACCCAGTTGTATGGGGTAAGTGGTAACTAACCCAGTTGTATGGGTTAAGTGGAATCTACCCCAGTTGTATGGGGTAGCTGGAATCTACCCCACTTGTATGGGGTACGTGGAATCTACCCCAGTTGTATGGGGTAAGTGGAATCTATACCCCAGTTGTATGGGGTAAGTGGAATCTACCCCAGTTGTATGGGGTAAGTGATATCTGCCCCAGTTGTATAGGGTAGGTGGACTTTTCCCCAGTTTTATGGGGTAAGAGGACTTTGACGCCATCTTCGAGGAATCAGAAATCGTGTCTTGTCCCGTAATAATGCTTGGTGGTCTTCACTGGGGAAGACTATAACCCAAGCGGGCAGCGTACCTCCAATCGAGAAGGTTACACGAGTAATGTATATTAATCGGTCTCTAATGCCGTGGCCACCCGTGCCCCTCAAGTGGGCCAGGGATTCGGGGCTCCCTTCCATCGGTTGCCGGGCGAGCGACGTCTACATGCAAAAAGGCATATGCTCCATGCAAAGGATACATCGACGAATGGCCTCCAGACTATATACATGTGTCATGTAATATGCATTGCGGATATTTTTAATCCGATCAAGGCGCCCGACGGGTAAAGGAGGTAGATGCATGTCGACGTCGACGGTTAGCCTTGGATGGTTTGACTATGACGGGACAATTAAAGGAGAATTCCGGACGAGTTTAAACAAAATACAGTATATTGGAAATAAATCTAGGGATGTGCTTGAATATTTTCAGGATTTGACTCTCTTTGGTTGATTTCTAAGAGATTTTTCTAATGTCATTAACTCTGAGGAAATAATTAAATTTATTGCACACAATCATGAGACCATTATGTAGCACCCTCACTTTGCTCAATTTCTTGAGTAGGCTTGAATCCGGTGCCACTGCATTGTGATCACTGCATGTGTCATTCATAATAGCCGGTCATGCAGAGCCAGCAAATTCATTAACCACGTTTACAGGACTTTGTGTCTATTCAAATTTCAATGAAAGCCAAACGTTTTACAATTTCGGGCAGGCAAGTATTTTCAAACGGTTCAACAATGTAGTAATGCTCAAAGGCACGGTTGAATGGCGCATCGTGGACTAAACTATATTCATGATCGAGCATACTGGTCCGATCAAAAGAACACATTCGCTGCAGTGTAAAAACATAGACAGGCGCATAGTGAGTGTCGCACGTCACAAATTGGTGCATTGTGGGATAGAACAAGCTCGCTCGCGAATTTGTGTCATTAGAAATTCAAAGCCAATTATAAGAACCCACAATCATACTTTTTTCATACAAAATTGTGTTTATTGACCTAGAATATCTGTCTTTCAATCATTAGAAGCTTGAACTCGAGTGGAAGTCCACTTTAAGCCAGTTGCCGGTTGGGCATGAGGCGCCGGGAAGGCCTCAGTCGGTACCCCCACCCCCGGTATCTCGGCTTGCGTGTTGGGTCACATGAAGGTGCATCATGGGTATTTAATGATATATCGGGTTGTGAATTTATTTAGTCCAAATGCCTATTCAATACCAACGGCGAGCAAACATGATAGTATCTCTCCAAGGAGACTGTGGATGTCGGGATTCATACCCTTTATGTCAAATAGGACACTCGTCAAAAAGCATACGACTTTTGTTCTGCAATCTTCATTATTGGAAGGAGATTGAATCGTAAAACGGGGAAAGGAACAAACATCGCGATAAGGGTGACATGCTATTTGAACATAGTGCTTAGTTAAAGTGCATGGCTTCGCCAGCTTTATTGGCTCACTTTTGTTATTTCGTGTCGGAAGAGTATATACATAGCTGGAAACTGGAATGGGCAAGGTCTCTTCAGGGATAATGGCGTCTTCGATTGTTTGATGCCACTACGTCCAAATACAACAAGGAAGCTTGGAAGGTGGATAAAAAGTCGGTCGCCAGATGACCTTTCTTCCCATATTCATGACACGCCGGTCTCTATATTGTTCTATTCACAGAAAGCATGTTGGGAGCTTTGTGTCAGAATGATTAATCCCTTTTTCAGGGGGTTTGTGTCCCAGAGATGAATCAACGTATATTGATGACCTCGGACGTCATATAATAGATCAATCGCTACTAAACATGTGTAAGTGAACTTCTGACATGCACAATCGTTCGTGTACCAATATGGGCAATAGCACGGTGTTCGTCTTCTTTATTCAAATACGTGGCATGAGGAGTTGGGTCTACTTTCATGGACCCCTGCGTTCCTGTGTTATTACACCTTCGTTTGAACCAGATAACGATATAGTAGACTGTATTTTTGCATCTAAAAATTACAAATGGGTCTCGGTATACGTCGGATAGGTGCTTGACTGCGAGCACGGGAGCCGAGTTCGGACCTTCATCGATTCCCCAGTACAGCACTTGTGTCCTTCAGCAAGGCACGTTATCCATATTGCTGCTCCCTACCCAGGTGCAACATGGGTACTTGACATGAATGAGGGTGTGTAAAGCATGTGTGCACTATAAAGTAGCACCTGCTGCAATGCTCCCCAGGGAATGGAGATAGGGCACAAGTGCGGATGGGTATCATATGGCTGTGGTAAAAAATATATTAATTACAGGTCCCTATGGGACAAAAGCAAAAGCACCGGAGAGGCTAACCTGCCGGTAAATAAGATTACCGAAAGGAAAGGGAAAGCAAAAACATGATCCTAATGCACCTGTTATTGATAGTTGTCCGATATCATGGGATCTTCTTACTCATTCTAAAACTCGTAATAATCTGCAGACAGATACTACATGATCTGCAATACTAATCGCCCGTTTGGAATACCCGACCGTGGCCTTAGTTTGTCGCCCGCTCATCCTTTTTTCCAGCGAAAACGGATTAGTACGCCGCATTGATAGTTTCGGGCGAGGCTAGGATGCAGCGGACCTTTTGCCATGTTTGCGACAGCAGTGGACTGAGCAGATCAGTCCACTCTCGCATTCTATAGCAACTAGTGTTGAAATAATTTCTGACTAAGTAAGAAACATTCCTTAGCCAAAGTTACTATCGGTTCATACAGATTTTATGTTTCTGTTGTTCTTCACATCACATCGATTGTTGTGCAGTGGGACAACATCCCCTTGTAGTAATTGGTACTAGTGGACGGAATATCCAGTCATATAGCCTCAAAAACCTTCGTACAGAAACGCTTCGGGCGACTCTATTGAATTGAGTTTAGAAGTAACCCCAATATGTTACCTTCACAATTTACATAAATTGGTATCTCATATACTTGTACTGGCTTACAGGTCACAGACTTTGTCGTGTTTCTTCATGTTCAATAAATGACAGTAAGGCGACATTCTTCGATGATTTGTTAAAGACGACATCAACTATAAGTACCGTCCGAAAGATAATTATCCGCATAATCATCGACTGGAGAACGCATAATCATCGACTGGAGAACAGTATTTGTGTGTTATCCACTCCTTTTAGGGTGTATACCGCTGGCCCAGTTCCGCGAGATGAACAATAGTTGTTACTTGGATTCTGCTAATAGAATAGCAGCAACACAATCATGAGACAGGATGAAGAAGTCCTCTCTTCGTTGTTCTACATTTTGACCAATTAAATTTGGCCAGCTCTAATCATCATACTATTATTGCAGCCATATTGAAATCATCCATGTGACATCATTGAATAAACTTGACATGTATGCCACGGGGAAAGTCTCATGGGTAGAATAATAACGAACATAATTCTTCGTTTTACGAATCTGGGATATGTATTTTATATTTTAAGCAGTCGTATACGGCAAATCCCTGACCACGCCAATCAGTCAATCTGATATGCCTGACCTAGTACAGTATACAAATATACCAAGCTGTGAGAAAGTATAGTGGAATTATATATCTGAGGAGGGACTGGCATAGAACTATTTTTTCCGAGGGGCGAAGCCCCGAGGACAAAAATAGTAACTATGCCAGTCCCTCCGAAGATATATAATTTCCACTATACTTTTGAACTAAAAGGTTGGTATATTTGTTTTATATCCCTTCTGTTTGCTCTATATCCTTCGCATGATTATGATCATCGCACAAATAAATGATTTCAATTACACTTAAGTATTAAGGAAAACAAAAGGAAAACAAACCACTGATCATAGAACCATCACTGCACTATGTTCTGTTTGTGACACTGGCCCTCTTAGCGCAATAGTCCTTGCACAGAGCGCGTATTGCGCTATCTTTCCATTCATGGTTACGCGCATTAACAATTAATGCGCACACAAATGCAAAACGCGCGCATCAAAGTGAATAATTAACCCGCTTTACATACGTACACACGTGTGTAATTGAATGGGAAAATAGCTATTCGTACATTACATACATAAAATGAAAATGAACTGAATTACTGTCACGACCATGGAAGGACAACGATGCAGAATGTGCACCATTTTCGAAATTGTTTACTTCGAAAACCGCCATGTTATACATGAAATGCATCTCTAGAATATTTGTTGGAACTTGTTGATATTCACGGGTGAAAATATTCTGTATTTCGTTTTAAATTACTCTTTGGGAAATCTCGTCGAGCATCTTTCGCAAGCTAAAACAAGACCTCCGCTCGCAGAGAAGCTGTTATTATACGCATCTCTATGGGCAATATGATCTATAACGTTATTTTACTGCTATCGGCAAAGATAGTGAAAAATATTCCCCGATTTCAGATTTATAGTGGAAATAATCTTTATTGTGAGAGCCCCAATTGACCAATCACGTTTCTAGAATACTCATGAATATTCATAGAAGGGATATAACATCACCTATTACACAGAAGGCACACGGTAAAATACTGAAGGGATGACAAAAAAGTACACGGTAATATATTGTTTAGATGTTGTCACCTATCACCTGGGTGACGAGGTACTCAGTCAAGTACCGTCTGAGGGGTTAGGGTTAGGGTTAGGGTTAGGGTTAGGGATAGGATCACTGTACAGATTATCCCACCGTGTCCATCAGATTACAGAAGATGTCATCCCTTCAGTATTTTACCGTGTGCCTTTCTTTTTTTTTACGGTGGCTTACTGTGTGCTTTTTGTGAATCGGGTGACATCATAGTTCTTGTGTTTATTGGCATGCATAGTATAAACTGCATGTGTGTTCAGCGGTGAAATTGAAGTTGCCTAAATTAGCTGACAGTTTTCAATCCGCCATACTCCGGTCAAGGAGCGAGGGTTGCATAGAGATCAGTTAACACCGCTATACAGGGTGCCCCAAACAAAACGGAACGGGGCACTTCCCAAAATAAAGTACCAAAATGTTTATGTCAGTCGGATAGAGTGTCTTTTCCAATGAAAAATGATACCAAAAACAGAAATGTTGGTTGTGTAGTTTTTGTTTTAGGACGCCGTGAGTGAGACCATGTCAGGTGCCAATTTTTGTCAATTTCTACCTCGTCAGCGCCAGTTACATCGCACTCCATGCACGAAATACCATTGTACGAACATGCCTATTCTCTTGGCACACGGTTGAGTGCACACAAACAATAATGCGCGATGCTTAACGCTATGAAAGGCGGTATGTGCCATTCATCAAACTCTGGCTGGGTGAAAATTGACAAAAAAGAGGACATGACATGGTGTCACTCACAGCGCCCTAAAACAAAAAGTACACGACCAAATCGACTGTTCTTGGTATCGTTGTTCATTTGAAAAGACACCCTTTCCGATGAACATAATATATTTGTTACTATGTTTTGGGAAGTGCCCCGTTCCGTTTTGTTTGGGCCACCCTGTATAGTAAGCTGACATGATGAGCGAGATCATGCGCAGATGGAAGCTTGTGAATCAGAAAAAACGGTCACATCGACCGATTATCCTTTTTTTGCGTTGTAAGATCAATGCCACAAATTGTTCAGGCAAGCTCTAAGATTGTATTTTCGTTCATATAGGACAATAATCTTGCAGCCTTTTTTGTTTTGCCTTGCAAAAGGCGGACAGTATCTTTAAGTTTAGAAACATGATCAAGAAAGGACATATGTATATTCATACTAACTTTCTTTACCTTTCGCCAACGTCTATCGAGGTCAAAGAGATTGACTCGCTCCAATTTATTGCGATTATTTGTGGAAAACAGGAAGAAGAGAAACAAACAGACAAATTTAGGGGATCATTGTACCTCTGGTGATAGTAGTTCAATCATCGTAATGAACTATTCTGTGACATGCTTTCTGTTCATGTCAAGACCTAAAGCTATAGTATATTTCGGGTCAACTTCTGTATCTTACTTTGAACATGCTAACCCTCTGAATGCTTGTACGAGTGTTATGTAATAGAATTATTAAATTATGCAAATAATATGAAGTATAATTGTAATTATATTAATAATAATGAAGTACAAGTAGAAGAGGGTCCCACCCTGTGACACTTTGGTGTAACCCTCCCATTATACACGGGCACAGAAGTTGACATGATTGGCAAAATATGATTTTGCAATGTCCTATATCTATATTATAAAATGGTGTTTGGACTTAGTGGTATGTTTCAGCGCATTTTGGATATTTGAGATAGAAGGTGCGCTATATTATCATTATTGTTATTATCACTGATGATACAGTGAGACTGCATAAATATTTGTTTGAGTTATTCGCTTAAACCTGTGAAAAGATGAATACCTATTGAGAACGTGCCCCTTTATAGGCGCGATATAACGAACTCCAGTGGTTGGAATTGTAACTACTTTGAATATCTTTTGTGATAATGCACTGTCCGAGACACTCGGAAATGCTAACCCTCTTCTACTTGTACTTCATTATTATTAATAGAATTACAATTATACTTCATATTATTTGCATAATTTAATAATTATGCTTTTTATATACATTTATATGGTTGATGTTCCATTTTTGCTATTTTGGGAAACGGACCTTGCTGTGATTTATTGACCGTGACAAGTCTTGTATGAATGATTTCATCTGGTTTTTATGCCAATATTGAATAGGTTCATTGTATATTTTATGTGATATATAATTATTATCATGTATTTTATTTTTAATTAATATGACATATTTGTCTAAAATTCGTGTCCTGTTTTTTTTTTTGCTGAGTATATATTGAAATATAGCCTATATGACATGGCACGGGAATATAGATTACAACTACGGCAGTAACTATTTAATACTGTACATCTATTTGTATCCGTTTAAAAATGTAGTATATAGCATACACTATAATAATAATGGTATTTATTCAACAAAATGTCACATTCGCAGCTATAAGCTGAATTGCAGTGTCATTTGCAACAATATTTACAAACATGGAAATAACATGAATAATAATAATAATAATAATATTTTCGATTTATATAGCGCCCAATATGATTGATAATCATATCTTAAGCGCTTTACAATTATATTATTACCCCGGTTATTGGATGCATACTTCAATCAATCCAGCACACAAAGTGCACGTTTAATCCACTCCCTGGGGAGCATTCCAGCCAGGCAACCTCGAAGGTGCACACAATGCTAAGGAACTACGTTCCATCCTTCCGGGTACCCATTTATACATCTGGGTCGAGAGCAGCAAATGTGGATAAATTGTCTTGCTGAAGGACAAACAGAGTGGGCAGGGTTTTAACTCGGATCTTGAGATCAGAAAGCGCGCATCTTGCCACACCACGTCCACAATAAGACATGTATTACTCGTAAATGAACACTCGTACACAGAAATGCGAATTGTGATATTTATCTTATCATTCAATTCAATTGTGTTAATGACGTTCGTATATATACTTATTAACGTTTGTTGTTGTTAATAATTAATATAACTAATTTCTATAATTTGGGTAAATATTTTGATGGGGTTACGCCAAATAAAAAGATCCCAAATATTTTGTAATCTACCATCAATGTGTCCCATATATTTTAACGAAATATCGCCATCTCAGCTCCGTCAGCAAACTTACAGGGATACCATCTTTTCCGTCTTCACCAGTGACGGGTGTCTGCTACAAATACGCAGTATTAGTTAGTGCTACATCCCCTAGCCCCGCATATTCTCATACAAAATGTAATATTTCGCTATTATACCTTCGTTGACTCTTGTTTTTTGCTGGTCCACTCTGCAATGTGCAGGTGATAGTCAGATCATCTCTTATTGTTGCGCTGATTAAAAAAAATAGGTACAGGTAAAGAATGACCGGGGTATTTTTCAGACCTCTCCCATGAGTTATGAGGATCGTGTTATTAAATCATAACGATTACGTTTGGAATATACAGTACATTGAAAGTTATCATATACACAATGACATTATGCCTCTGGAAGTTTGCGTACGTCTAATATTTTCGGGCCGTCACTGTATATAATTCATGTACTATGCATCGTATTCTGATCTATGTCTGAATTCAAGATCACCTAACACTTCACCATGATAGAGAAACAGTACAATGCGATATAGCAATTACAGCTTCTACATTTGAGAGATTATGGATGAGAGTCCATATTTTATGTTTATCTTGGTGTATTCTCTTGATGAATCGCTTCATGATATATTATGTTGCTACATCTCAGAAACATGACACAATCAGGCATCTTGTGAATCTATGTCAGCAAAAATATATTTAGAAAAACAGTTGTAACGCCTACAATAATCGTCGCCACCACACTCTCCACACTCTCCGGGTCAGTGAATGTAGCGCAGTGGGGCATCGACACCGTGATATGCTTCTAAACGACAGGCCCGCTGGAGTACAGCAAATGCCGAAGTTGACCATCATATCGTCATCCTGCAAGATCAGGTCATCAGGAGGCCTCGTCAGGACCTCGATGGAAATTTCGTGCGAGGACCGGCTTCTTCTAGAGCCCCGGGGGGAATACGTACACCTACGTCATAATGAGCAACATACAGATCACCGCCGAGATGGTCAAATGTCCCGCATGATGTGTTCCGTGACTTTACGGTTGTAATACCTGCTTAATTTGATTGAAAAAAAGCAAAGAAAAATAGGCTTCGTCGGGAATTGAACCCGAGACCTCCGGATTTCTAGACAGGTGCTCAACCCATTGAGCACCATTGAGCAACCTGTCTAATTAAAATCGCATTCACACAAAGCTCTAAAAACTGCGCAATATTTTGGAATTCCTACAGGTTTTGGAATGTCTACTTAAATCTACTAAACAACATCAAACAGGACACATCCTCCTAAACAAGGCACTTTCTCACCCAACGCCGATTCATTTAAGAACAGTTAGCACAAATTTGGTACGAACATTGTCTGCCGCCAAGGAAATTGTTGTACCCTAGGCTACATCAACTTCAAATATATATAATTGCAAACATCTTTATATTAATCTGAGACATAATATAAGTCGACCAATACATTCATTAATCATAATTAATCTTTTTTCTACAAAACACCTGGGCTCATATTCATGACAGTCTGCTAGCTGAATTAATTACTTGCTGAGTATATTTTGGATGACATGGCTACGAACTAAACACATTATATTTGTAGTTGCTTACTAGGGTTAACATATTTAAGCTGCCCGTCGGCTCCTTGGCGTATGAGATTCTTGACAACATCAAGGTGACCTCTGGATGCTGCTGTGTGTGAGGCACTCATTCTACCACCGACAAGAGTGTTGACGAGCGTTTGGATGTTGAAAAGACAAAATAAATGGTAATTAACTTCCGTCGTTTAACCCCACCTCACGATACCCTGATGATTCATGGAAAGAGTGTAGAAAATGTCATAAGTACAAGTTAATATGGAACAAAAATACACAGGTTGTTGCTAGGAAACAATGTGTCGCGTATATTGTAAATAAAATATATACGATCACATTCATGTAAGATCTAGCACAAACCAGTATGCCTTTATTACACAGGTATAGTGCCTGCATGCAGAAACTTAATGTATGTAACGCACCTCATCAATTCTGTATTTAGTTTGTCCAAATAACATGATTGTGCGTATGAATTGTATCGCATCGTAACATCCTGCGGTTCACACAAAGCGCCGTGAATCCAATACAATTCTGCTTTCTCTCACTGTACTTTAGACTAATATTTATTGCATGATTTACTTTACAATGGAACTTATGCTGCATTTCACAAATAAAACGTGAAATTGTCCATTAAATACTGTTAATTTGCATTAATGGAAGAATATTTATCTAAAGAGAAGTTGTTTGCCCACGGGCGAGTCCCAATCAGTCCATATGATATGCAGCAGTCTGTTCTAATGTGAATACAATCTAAATATATTGCCTTCTTTAAAGGGAAAGGCCAGTTAGTGGGATATAGCTTTATTGGTCAAACTAATTGATTAGTATTATTGAAATAACATAAAAAGGAGCGTGTGTGGAAAATCTGAACCGTACTATCGTCAAATGCAGAAAAATCAGTACAAACTTTTATGAAAGCCGCTGACATTGACCCTAAATTCACCGTCAGCTTGGCCCGTCTGCGCTGGCCACATTCGTACGCTCGTTCGAGCGATTTGCTTGGGCGAATTACCATTGTGCGCATTTGCCATAGGATTTACACGCATCGCACGTGGCTGTATATCAACCGTCGCGATATCTATCCAGGCCGGATCGATATGATAATTTATGAAATATATAAATTAATAGGCGGTTTCCAGAAAAAAATTGTATCATCACGTATTAGTCAAAACATATTCATTCACATGGTTGGTAATAAGAGCTTCCATTTTATTTTTTGAGAGGGGGCGTTTCCAAAACTGGCTAACAAAAAAACAGGCTAACAAAAAGAACAGGCTAACAAAACATGTAGTTTAAATACAGATTTTGAGCAACATTTTCTGATTATAGCTGATACTGTGTTGTACATGCACAATAATTAAGAGTGGGTCAAAATACTGCATTACAACGTAATTCAATATGATTATGCTTTTTGTCATACTGAAATGATTTGAATTCTTATTCATTGGCAATGATCTTCCATGGACAAATATATTGACAAACATTAAATCTTTCATAACTTTTCAAAGACAATAGCTACTTATCAGTTCTTAAAGAGGTATTATAAACATTAATGAAATGTTAAACTGTTTCAATTTTTCGAAAGATAAACTCTTACTCTCTAGTATAAAACATTCCTATTCCATTATGTATCTGTAGTGATGATGAAATAACATGACAAACATAGCAGTTTGAGAGCGCTTCGTCACCAAAAAACGTAAACCGATCTAATCATGATAATGATATGCATATGACCCCGTGACGTCATAACCAGGAGTCAGCACAACTAGCGCAAGCGAGGTCATAATAATATTCGCGCGCCTGAGCCTAAAATACCGTTAAAAAATCCACAAAATTGCCCAATGTTTGTGTAAAAGTACATATTTTACCGTATGAGTGGTTATTTTTAGCGAAATTATCGACTTGTTTGACAAATTGATCAACGCAAATTGAACATGTGCATCGAAAAAAAAAAACCTACGGAACACGCACTAGAAGGTCTGCCAGAGTTTCGGCAGGCCCCGCGCTGCGAGAGAGGTAGCTAGCTAGCGCGCCAAGCCGTTTGTAAGTTGCACTCTTAAAAAGTGCCGAAAAGGAACGAAAATGCAAGATTATCACGATCGCACCTATTCTAGACTTTCTCTTATTTTACTTACATGTTCGCAAGGCTTTTAAAACAAATACGAGAACAATTACCTGCAAAAACGGCAAAAAAAAGCTGATAATCTCCTGTTAATTTCCTAACTCGCTCGGACCAGGTGAACTGAACCTAGCGCAGGTTTGTTGCCAATTTGCAAACGGGCCGGCGTAGACTACAATACACGTTATATGATATCGCAGCCCAGAAATTGGCAACGATCACAAACGATCTGATTTTCGGCTATGTTCAATCGCAGCTCGCGTAACAACTAACAAGCGCTTGATTTGTTTTGAATGTTTTACTCGGTTTTACTTCAGGAAAAGTCATATTTTGCTAAAAACTGAGGTAATACTGAATATTGTGTAACTATATTTCCGTAAATATTGTTTCATAAATCCAGCAAAGTATCGATACTTGTCATTTTATTGCCGTATAAAAAGATGAATTTGAGCGCGAAACACTGCATTTTTGCAGACCGGTTTATGAGATTCGATCGATGAAGCCGCTGCGGAGTGCCGGAGCAGCATTCCAGCTCAGCTGCCTGTGCTGGCGGCTGCGCCCGCGCGCGGGCGGCCGCCCGGACGACCGGGCGAGGGCTGAGTGGGTATATTCTAAAATCATATCGGAGATTTCATCCTCTCCTCGAAGCGATTTAAGAGTGAGGATGCGCCTTTATTTGGCAATGATATTTGTTGTATTTGTGGAGACAAATAATCAAAAGGAATTATGAAAATGGTGTCTGCAAATATGCCTCAAAACCGGGAAATTGCCCCCTCTGACAAGTGACCCCTGTATGCCCCTGTCCATGCCCAGCCAATGTGTTCCTTGTTATGACGTCACACAAATTACCGTGACCTTTCCTTTTTCTAAAACATCGATTTTGGGAATTCCCCCAAAATCCTTTTTTTTTTCCTTTTTTTTTTGAACAGTTATTCGTAAACACTAATTTGTTATCATTTATATGTCAGCTTTTTGATGTTAAAATATGAACTCAAATTGGAATGATTTATAATACCTCTTTAAATAAGAACAGTGCGCGATAATTAGGTTACTGTTTTACTATTTTTGTGGGAAAACGGCACATTGGAAATATTCTGTTTACTGATATTGTAGATAATTTTAGATATGTTATAACGAGCATTAACCTCCTCTATAAGCGTACTTTAAGTTTTACCCTAATAAGGCCGGGGGGGGGGGGGGCATTATGCCCCCCTCCACGATTTTTTGCATTGCTCCGGAACGCGTAAAGATGACGCCCCGCTGTTTGGTGATTGTTTTTCTTTTGGGCCATGCGCATGTTTTAAAACAAAATTTTGGAAAATCGAATCTACCGTTTCGAAGTCACGTGACCTTTTATCTATGGATGTCAGCCCGAAAATCGCTTTCGATTTCGTGATTTGTGTACAACACATATGGAAATATCAGTTTTTGTAAAAATAGATATATCATTGGTAATTTGGTCTTGTTTACATTTTAGGTGTTTGTTTTGGTGTTAAAAATACAGCAGTTGAGTTATAGTTAGAAATAAAATAAACAACAACAACAATAAAATACATAAGTAAAAAACAAAGAATACATAAGAAATTATAAAAACAATAGGAAGAGCCTGGCTCGTCCAAATATTTTTGTTGTATTATTATTCCAAATGTTCTAAAGAACATATGTATCAAAAACCAATGTTTAATTGTGAAGAATATATGATATGTGGGTAAAAATATGAATTGTATGACTTTATTTGCATAAATTATCATAAATATGCAAATTAATGATTTTTTTGAAAAAAATTAAATTACCATAAAGAACTCAAATAGCCCGGTCATTTTAGGGATAAAAGAAAAACAAAGGCACTGGCCTCCCTCATGTACAACATCGTATAGTAATTATTATGTCTGCTCATCCATCACGGTCAATCAGTGGCGTAGCGTGGTCGGATTGATCGGATGACCGCACAAATTATGGGGGTACATTGTATTTTTCAAAAAAGGATCCCCTTATGTTTATCATTGTTTATCCAAATTATTGGGGGAGGCTACGCCACTGCAGTCGACAAATAGACGGCGCCAAAGGAATGGTTATGTATTTCCTTCTTTTAATTCGGATAAATCTCAAGTTTAAAAGATATGGCCACTTATCTTGTGACTTCTGTATGCAACGCACCGTATAGATCTATATTGTGTATTTATTGTTTTTTCCAATTGCGTAATCGTGTGTATGATTTTATTGTACCACCCTGTATGCGATTCACACAAAGCGCCGTGGATCTAATATCAAACTTTGGACTTACAGATATGATCAAGGGCGTCGATTTCTTCTCATGGTTGGGGGGGATGATTAGTCATTGCGAGGGAGCGAAGCGACCGTTGGGGGCAGGGGCGGATCTAGCTTTTTGCTAGGGGGGGGGGTTGACCCAATGACGATGCGGAGCATCGTCCACGAGCCGCGAAGCGGCGAAGTCCGAGCCGCGTAGCGGCGAGGCGATTTTGTTGGTGCTATTTTGCTAAGGGGGGGAGTTTGACCCAATGACGATGCGGAGCATCGTCCACGAGCCGCGTAGCGGCGAGGCGATTTTTGGGGGGCTATTTTGCTAAGCGGGGGGGGGGGGGGGGGGGTCTGGACACAATGATGGCGTTTTTCTATGCACATCACATGTTGTTGGACTGATTGGGGGCGGTGGCAGACACAATTGTTAGGGGCACACGTTATGTAATTCTCCTTATATTTTTTGATATCCCCGTTTGTTTTTGTTTTAATATTATTATTAGGGGCACGTGCCGACAGCCCCCCGGTCGCTACGCCACTGATTAGTCTGTAATGTTTAGGCATTCATGTATTATATTGATTAATCTCACTTCAGACAAAATATACAGGCACAATTATATCATAACACAAACACTAGTACCTAAATATAAAGAAAACGGTGTATATTAGTCCAATTTGGTAGCCTCTTCCACAATTACATGCGCCAGTATACTTCTTTTATTTTTTTTACCCTCCCGAATATTGGGGGGGGGGGGGGGGGGGGATGATAATACAGGCCATCCCCCGCACCTCAAATATTGGGGGGATATATCCCCCCATCCCCCCCCCCCCCCCGTGATCGGGGGGGGGGGATGATAATACAGTCCATCACCCCACCTCAAATATTGGGGGGGATATATCCCCCCCATCCCCTCCGTGATCGACGCCCCTGGATATGATAGACTTGACAATGGATTGTATTACGGTCTCAAATGACATATGATTTTTCGCACACGACATTACTGTTCCTGTGCGTCCGTGGCCGTGGAAGAAGATTCAATCAGTACGCTCATAATATGGTACAGTTTGTATTAATGTAATCTGAATTTCAGGGGGCGCTGGTCTTTTGCCCGGTTATTTTACTTTCATCTGATAAGCCAAAATAAATCCACTTTGATGCCCCCAAAATATTGTTTTGGATAGCTTAGTCCGACAATGACACGATTTTTTGTACTATGAGACGGTTTGCCTAATTCCAAATATGATGTTTTGCTGTTTTACCTAGCATAATCATAAGTACATTGAAAAACAAATGAAACCATGTCTATTTTTCATCAACAAGATATATATCATTATGCTATAATGATGTGTGCAATATATTCTGAATCAGGGGACGTGCATTAATGCTATGAAATTATTACAATGGCTTACTTGTTTCAAGATATGGGATTATGTTTGTTTGCCTCCCTCTATCATCATTACAGTTAGCAAATTTGTAGTGTTGAGTTGCATTTGTGTTTTCGAACGTGATTTAAATTGGAAGTGCATCGAATTTGAAAATAAACCCCATATATTAGCGCCCTCTCTGACCATGCTAACACTCACCACTATCTCTCTGCATATTTACAAAAGGTGAAACTATGCACTTTGTACATAGCATGTTATTTTTAGCCCATTATCACTTTGAGTGCCAGGGATTTTACAGCTCGATAGCATTTGTGTGCATTGTGTTGTGTAGATGAACAATACTGCACACGCACTAACCGCACAACCATTACAAATGGAGAATCATTTTAAAGAAAAATTATCATGCATTTTCATGATGTTCAATTTAAAAATGATTATGTTATTGACAAATTATAGATATCTCCACAACAAGC
>JBAMJV010006448.1:0-40623 GCA_037951105.1 Echinarachnius parma | reverse complement strand
AGGTTGATAATTAAAACATGGATTGTGCATGGTAGGATAGGATTTTTTCAAGAGCTACTCAGGAAAGAATATTAACAGTCCTCAGAACTCTCCAATCATCCCTTCTCACATGGTGCAAGCACGTACGCCACGGAAGCCGATGCTTACAGCATGCATTGACCTCGTAAGATCCATGCTTACAAGCAGCATCAAAGAATGTATCATTTATTAGGACTGAAAATACCTTTCGTATGGATTTGATTGCATCTTGAAGTATGTACAGGTGGTTGTGACCAATAACTTAGTCTAACAACTGCAGACCCTTCATTGTACTTCGTGTTTGTACGAAATGTTACATAATATTATATGGAGCTTAGCAAAGTCAAATCGATTAAATTATAATTATTTAACATGGTGGTTTCTGCTTGATCTTGGTAAAATATGATGAGAATATAAAAAGTATACACAGAATTAGTTAAGAACGGAATGGGGCCTCAGAGCTACATTACAAACATGACAAAGAAATATGTTTGTATTGAATCTTTCATCACTGTTACCACGGGCGTAGATATGTCATTGATAACATTCATTCTCCCCCCCCCCCCCCCCCCCCCCTTGATGAATAGGTATTACGTCTGTTCCTACACCCATGACTGTGAACTTTACCGATTTCACTCACTGGTGCATGTAATGCTGTATAATGTTGGTAATATGAAATGTCTTTACGAAATGTTAGTTAACAAGAGGAGAATATAATATTTTAGCCTATTGCTCGTGAAAAAGATTCGCTTGTTCGTACTCTGTAAATTTACATCATATCACATTACATGTACTCTGTTGTTTAGCTAAGTGATTGGATACTGCGGGATTTTGAAGTAGCGCCAAAGTTTGTTTTATAATAGTTTATGACTGGGAGCTACAGCAGCGGTGTTAATTATCAACGGTTCCATAATTTTCATTGTGTTTTAGAGCCATTCATAACGACACGGCTAGCGAACCAAGACAAGATACGTAAAAAACGTGCATGTATCCACAATGTTGTTTTCCATTCCGACCTTTATACTTAGAGAAAACGAAAGATATACATAATTCATGAAGTGAATAATGTAAATGAGTCATTTCGAAAAAGCAAATAGGGATTTGTTTATGTATGCGGATTACATTTGGTGAAATGCACATCAATATCGAGTTGAATAAGAAATCAAACGGGTGCGCAAGTACCGTAAAGATATATTTGAATAATGACAATTAAACTTTTATCCATACCACAAAATTGTACAGATTAGTTCTGGATGCTTTCTATTCTTTGGCTAGACCAGTTAATATGTAGCAACATTACAATGATATTCAGAAAAGGGAGATTGTGCAACATAAACATTAGACGTGAAATTTGTTAATGGTCCACTATAACTTTATGTTTGTACAATGGATTTTGTGCAGTATAGTCTGCTCTCGTTGTTTGTTATAATAGTTGATACAGTAAAACCTGCCAATGCGACCACCTGTCTATAGTGACCACCTGCTCATAACGACCGCTCTCTGGTCCCCCCCGTGAAAAATCATGTGTTAAGCGACCTGCGTAATGCGACCACCTGCCTAACGCGACATGCGACCACCCTTTTGGGGTCCCGACACACATTTAAATCTGTGTATAGCGACCACAAAATTAGCGATTGAGCGACCACGGCATCAAATCTGTGGCCTCTGGTGGCTCAAGGCTCCAATTCTGAGCATGTCAATGCATAAAACTTGTAAGCTTTTAAAATGACAATGAACTTCAGACAGACGCTAAATTACCGACAAAAGGTGCTTCAACTCATAAACAAAGAATATTCAAGCTCTTCAGTACGCGGTGCTGATACAGAAATGCGTTGAACAAAGGCACTATACAAAACATCACAACATCACTAACAAATTCTAATCGCCGAAGCGGAGTTTTTCTCAATCTTTTCAATGATAATCCTTGCGCTTGTTGCGACGATTTTGCATTTTGCATTTTGCATTTTTACTTCAGAATTCTATAGAAAACTATACTGTGCATTTAAGCGTATCCGATTCTGTCATGATGACAAACATCATAAATGGCACATTGACACATTTTGTATTTTCAATTTCACTTCAAAGATAATAATGTACACACATTTAATATCATATTAAATATAACGCCATTGATATATAATTTCAGTTCCATTGTGGTTATTCATGCAACAGATACTAAATGTAACTAACTATCGAAACGTGCGTGTACAGATGTCAATTAATTACACATGTGCATATAGTCACAATATGCGACCATAAATTCAAAATGGCCGCCATCCTGTCTAATGCGACCTACTGTCTATAGCGACCACTTTTCGCCGGTCCCTTGAGTGGTCGCTATAGATAGGTTTGACTGTATTAGTATACAGATATTGCTTTGATTACTTATTCTGAGATTGTCACATCATTATTATATAGAGTGTAAAGCACTTATATGTATTTTAACCGCATACATACATTATAATTATATACTTAAAGATACACAGTGCATTGTTATGTAATAATATCTATGTAACATGGAATGTATGGACCTCTGCCGTGTGCAGTTGAGTCTGAAATAAAGATTTGAATTGAATTTAATATAGCAATCTTCAATCGACTGATGTTAGATACAGGGGTTTTTTAATAGAGAAAATGATTTTAAAAAAGATGTCAGCAATTTGGTAAGTTAGTTGTTGTTCTAGAGCGGATTGAAGTTCTTATTGGGTTTCCAATTCGCCATAATTCTAACAAAATTATGAGCTAATCCGTAATATGATTATGTGTATTACCGGCTAAACTCATAAATATGGAGCTCCACTAACCATGCTACATTACTGCATAACGATTGTGATACAATACTAAATATGCACTTTTAGGGGGAAAGTATCATTTTGACAAGGCCTCTCGTCTGAGCTGAGCTGAATGCATGGTACGGTATGCAATATATTGCAGAAACGACTGGAGAGCGCGATTATCATAACGAACGGTTCTGCTGAGACTTCCTGATAGTCTCCCCTCGCGTGCAGTCGTTCCTGCTGCTTTTCAGATCAGACGCAATGCCTTGCTAATTGCTAACAAGGATAGTGGACAAGCAGAGAAGAAACTTCAGTCTTTAAAAATAAGTCATTTATATGCAATAGAAAGTGCAACAATATATATCTTCCCTCTTTAAAACGATCAATATTATGGATTGACAGCTGAATTTTGGTTGTTAGGGACATATCTCTCCATAGCAACGGTAAAATATGTACCTATAAATTTCCTTTAAATACCCTAAATTGTTTATATTTGTTATGCAGAGAATAACTGACACCCATGAAACCATACAAACATGCATTCTCTTAACCACCTACCATGCCGTCTCCAGCACCCCCGCCCCCCCCCCCCTTGTCTCCAGCACCCCCGCCCCCTCCCCCCCACCCCCTTAAAAGAAAATTGCATAAGCATAAAATAACAATTACTTGATACATTATACTCATTGTGGTGTGAGATGGATTGGGATGGGAGGGATGGTGTTCAAGTCCTTAATTGCCCCCCCCCCCCCCCCCCTCGTCCTACCCAACCCAGGTTCGACCCATTTTTTGTGGTGGGGGGGGGGGGGGGGTGGGCTCCAGTGCCCCCCCCCCCCCCCTCCCCCCCCCTCTAATGCAACTTGTCTTTTTTAAATGTAGCAGACTTGAACCATTTCTTGTTAATGAACAATTCCAGCGTCATGGACATTACAAATATGAAAAATATCTTGACTTTCCCACACCACTACTGAAAGATGAACACGTCCATTATGTAAATTTTACTTTGATTACAAAGCTATGAACAAGTTTAATAATTCACTACAAATTTCCTTCATTCATTGTTCATTTATACTAGAAAATGTGTGCCGTCACGGACATTAATACATATTTTGCCAAAACAATGTATGTAATGTCCATGACGGTACACATTTTGTGAAATAACTGAACATTGGATGAGACAAATGTTCGCAAACTTGTATTGCATCAGGGGGAGGGGGGGGGGGGGGGGTAGTTGTAGACAATTTTCGAAGCCGAGACCAACAATTTTCGACATTTTCGAGGCTGAGACCAAGGTTTATCAACATTTTCGATGCCAAGACCAGCGGTTTTCAACATTTTCGAGGCCGATATCACGGTTTTTCACACTTTTCGAGACAAGACCAAAAAGGGGGGTGGGGGGGGGGGGTTCAAACCCCCAAAAACAGTCATTTTCTGGTCAAGGGGGGGGGGGGGGGGAGTTGAACCCCCCCCCCCCCCGGGGTACGCCTTTGCTACGGTGTACACTTCTAATTCAATAAATAACAACATTATGATGTTTTGTGAAGAATGTGTCATACTATTATTTGTTTAACCTGTTTAAATACGGCCGAAAAACTTTTTTGATGAACGAATGATGATAACTCAAGTATGTATTATTTTGATGTGTGTTGGGGTAGACAAATGTGTTAATTAGTCTTATACTGTACACATCTACAATATGTGAACATGTGTTAGTTTGTATGTGTGTATGTGGTGTATGTGTGTGCTTGTGTATGTGTGTGTTTGTGCATACGTGTGTATGTGTGTGTGGGAGAAGGAAAGGCAAAGTTAAGAGAATGCATGTGTGTATGGTTGGATGAGTGTCAGTTATTCTCTGCATAACACATGTAAACAATTTAGGGTACATATGTAACCGTTGCTATAAGGGAGAAATATGTCCCTAGCAACCAAAGTCCAGCTGTCAATTCATAATATTCATTTTTTTTAAGAGGGAAGATTATATTTTGTATTCATATACATCTTAAAACAGAGAAAATTGTATATTTAGAGTAACATTTGTGTCATAGTCATACTATTATTTGTTTAACCTTTTTTTAAAACTTTTTTGATGAGCAAATGATGATAACTCAAGTATCTGTGATTTGTGTGTTGTGGTAGACAAGTGTGTTTGTGTCTGCATTACTGATAAAGGGTGTGTTTGTGAATGTATGAGTGTGTTAATTAGTATTATATGTACTTTACACACCTAAAATGTGTGAACATGTGTCAGTTGTATGTATGTATGTACCAGGGGCCACGAAAAGGTTTTGAAAGTGGGGGGGGGGGGGGCTGACTACAAATATGGGTCGCACTCGGGTTTGGAAGGACGAGTGGAGGGGGGCAATTAAAGAGTTGAACACCACCCCTCCCATCCCAATCCATCTCACACCACAATGAGTAACATGATCAAATAATTGTTATTTTATGCTTATGCAATTTTCTTTTAAGTGGGGGGGGGGGGGGGGGGGGGTCTCCAGCGCCCCCCCCCCCCCCCCCCCCCCTGTGGTAGAAGGCATAGTAGGTGGTTAAGAGAATGCATGTTTGTATGGTTTCATGGGTGTCAGTTATTCTCTGCATAACAAATATAAACAATTTAGGGTATTTAAAGGAAATTTGAAGGTACATATTTTACCGTTGCTATGGAGAGATATGTCCCTAGCAACCAAAATTCAGCTGTCAATCCATAATATTGAATTTTTTTAAGAGGGAAGGTTACATTTTGTATTCGTATACATCTAAAACAGAGAAAATTGCATATTTAAAGGAACATTTGTCAACGTTGCTAAGGAGCAACTTTTCCATAGCAACCAAATCTAACTATTTCTTTGTTTTTAGCCGTTTACCAGTCAAGCGCTACATTTTCAATAATGAGAACATTGCTTTCTGCTTCAAATACCTTATTGGACATACCTACAAAAAAATTTGGTTATAAAGTGAGACATAGATCACCGTTGCTAGGGAGAAATATGCCCCTAGCAACCGATTTTAACTATTTCTTTGTTTTTAGCCGTTATTCCTTAACGCCCAAAATTTGCAAATGGGAACATTGCATTTGGGGCTTATATACATATTTGGAACATGTCTAGGACAAAATAAAGTACATTCCAGAACTGGACTACGGAACGAAAGAATTTTGGTGTTCGGCCCATGGCCTAAATCGGTATGCATAAAAACAAGCAATTGCTTGCAAGCAAAAGCATTTGCTTACAAGCACAAGCAATTGCTTACAGCTCGTAAGCTATTGCTTACCAAACAAGCAATTGCTTAAAACCGTATGCAGAAAACTAACCTTTTACTTGTCTTGATAAGCAATTGCTTGCGTTTTTTCAAGCACATCCAGACCAGCTTGAGCTCTTGCTTACGCAGGGCATTCGCGTTTAAGGATCACATTTTCGTACCGTTTCAGGATGATTTCAAGCTCCATATTCCAGAGGTTATGTTGTGATCAAATTCCTGTTATTTTAGACTTTTTACGGCAATTTTTGTCCATCGATCTGCACAGAAACCCCCCTGATGCTCTGCGCTGTTTCCCCCCTATTTGCGTAATAAAAAATACTGCTGCCAGGTCGGGCACGAAGCGTTGTTGCCCTGCAGTGCGATGTTCGCACAACCGTAACGATCCTTTGTCCAACACGTAAGCAATTGCTTAGGCAGTGCAAGCAAAAGGTTTCAGCACAAGCAAAGACTTGTGCATACGAATTTAAGCAATTGCTTGAACTTGATCTTTTGCTTGACAAGCTCTTGCTTGTGCTTAAAGGGGTAGTTTAGTTTTGGTAGAGAGGGCGCTGCACATCACAATTTTTGTGTGAGGTAATGAAAAACTGAGTGTCGAATTTGAGAGAACATGCAATTTTAATGGCAGAATAAACTTTAGTTGGTCAAAATCGACCCAGAAACAGCTGAAATATCAATAAATATATCTGATTTTATAATTATTTGGTGCCCAAATAATTAGATGATTTTTAGAAAAAAATAAAAAAAATCCTTGCACTTTTTCAAAAATTTTCAAAAGCGTTTTTTAAATAGTTGTTGATGATCTCGCTATTTAATCATTATATCAATAAAACATCACATGCATAATTTCGTATGAGAAATGGTTGACACCAATGCCTTTTTAAAAAGCGCCCTCTTGTGTTTTAATGGCTCTTTTTTAATGATAAGAGGCTTTTTACTTAGTCGTTTGTTATTTTGTATACCTTTCGAGCATGGTGGAGTTATAACTATTCGTTTATAATGTTACTGTGCAGGTTTTGGCTACTGAAGTTCAGCCTTACCAAAACTAAACTACCCCTTTAAAGCATTTGCTTATAAGCAATTGCTTGTTTTTATGCATACGGCCCATTATCCTTTACTTTACCTCTTCTCAAATAGGACTAGAGGCTCCCAAAACACGGCCCAAAGACGTGTTCCTAGAGGGTGAGAATGCAACTCTACCATGCGTCTACGATAGGCCTATTTCGGTAGTTCACTGGTACAAACGAGACAGTGCAAACGTATTGCTCATGGCACTTAAACCTGTTGGTGGAAATGAGTACAACAGGTCAGGAAAAGGTTACGATAGTGGAAAGTTTAACATCACAGACGAGTTTTCTCTCATCTTCAACGGAGTCGAGCCCGAAGACGCTGGATTGTACATATGCACAGTATCAGACACGGGAACAGGATGGGCGCTCGAGAATTCCACAGAAGTTATGGTAGTTGGTACGTTTTGATACTCATCTTTCATGACGATGTCGCGTGTATGATCTGTGTAGTTCGATTCAAACTGATGTCTTCATTATGCTTTGTAAAAAACATATCGGTCAATGATAATAAATGATCACAAACATTTACACAGAAAATAGGCCCTTACCCTAGTCCTTCTAATGTTCAACACCCCAACCTACCCTATATCCTATTCGGGCCCCTATTATTACAGTGGCATATTATAATTTTAATGAATATATACCCAAGTCTTGGACGATATTTGTTTCTTCTAAGATATTTTAGATTAATAAATCTGTGTTTCCCGATCGGGACAGTTTCCCCACCATATATAACATTTCATTAAGTTCTCTACACATAGAAACAGATTTTCATGCAAATACGTCCAACATGTGGCCCTCTGGGCAAGGAAGGAGCATCATTCAAAGTCACTCGCTGTACAGGCTAATTCCATTCATTGCGTACAGCATGGAGGCTACCATTGATGTTTATTTGAACAAGTCTTTTTGTTGGCTCATGTTTTGCCATTTGTTGTGTACAAACCATGCGAGCTGCGAGAGCTAACAAAAAGAGACCGAGCTTGTTTCCAAAAATATAATGGCGACCTCCATGCTGTACGCGATGAATGGGATAAGCCCATACAGGGAGTGAGTTTGAATGATACCCCTCCTTTGTTCAGAGAGCAAACGTTGTACATATTTGCATGAAATTATGTTTTAACGTGTAGAGAACATAATGAAAAGTAAATTGAAGGTGGGGAAACGTCACCTTTAATAATTAAGTACGTCATATATATATACTCCGCAAAAAAAGAAACTGGACACTTGAATAAGACAAAATATTTCATATTCATTTACGATCAAATATAAGATATTGTATATCAAATTAAAGATAAAATGAGCCTCTTCAATATTGGCATTAAATCCAGATGAAATCGTTCATGCATGACTTGTCACGGTCAATTAACCACAGCAAGGTCTGTTTTCAAAAATAGCAAAAATGGAACATCCACTCAACTATAAAATGTTCATAGGCATAATCTAAAACGCTATAGTCATGACATGGCATAATTGTTCATTACAAATGTGACCTTTTCTATCTTCCTGTCAATAAAAAGTATAAATGAAGACAAATTGTGAACGTTATAGGTTTTATTTTCATCCAAAAGTAACAAAATGGGGAATTCCATGGCAAAGGTTTATTAGTCGAAACCACAGTTTGAGCTCTTATTTCAGCATGAAAAATGGTCTAAATTCTTTTCAAGAATTCTACCGTAAGCCAAAGATCTTCAAAACATGATGTCATCCTTGGTCAAACAGTTGGGCAGTCTTACACATGTAATTTTTTTAGGTAACTATGGTTAAGATTGCAGGGGACACATGGAACAGACAAGCTTTATTCCTCAAAGACAGACCAGTATGTTGATGCTCTCATAACCTGGCCCTGTTTTATTGCAAAATTTGTATTATCAGAGTTTTTTCATAACAATAAAGTTAAATAATGTCATAATTTACATGTCCCGCACATCTTGTTTTGAGTGAAACGCTTACTATCATTTCAATCGAATGGTGTGGTCCTCCATTGTTTTTGCTATTTTTGAAAACAGACCTTGCTATGGTTAATTGACCATGGCATTTCATGCATGAACGATTACACCTTTAAAGTATACCCTGCTTGTAGACGAATACATTTCATTTGATTTGATATATCATAATGTACACTTTATCGTACATAAATATGAAAAATTTCACTTATACAAGTGTCCAGTTTCCTTTTTTGCGGAGTATACTGTGTCATGTGTTCAGTCCGGTAGCGCGTTTGTCTGGTTATTAAATAAGTGTGCGTTTAGTTTCGATTAAAAATATATGTTGTTGTATTGTGCTTTTTTGTCAACAGAGAGATCAGCGACGGTTGTAACAACTAATCAAACGGTGATCGTTGACCTCGGTTTAAATGTTAGTCTTCCTTGTTCTTACGGGAGGAACGTATCAGACAACCGCTGGAATAAAGAGTTAGCGCCCTCTAACGTCACGGACACTGTAAGTCTATAGAATTATGTACCAGAGTACTATAACACTGATTGCCTATTGAAAAAAATATAATTCGGATGGGAATATCTCAGCCAATACTGTACATATTCAATTGATTTTCGACATTTTGGACATTATTGTTATGCTTTTTCGGAAAATGAAGTTCGTTTATCTTTAACTATTGTGCATGCGATATTTTGTGGAAATCATTATTAAATAGATAGGTCATCAACAACTATGTACACACCTACTTTAGAACATTTTGAAAAAGTGTAAGCATTTTGGAATAAACCTAGCTGGAGTCTAAGATTTATTCCGAACGGATATATTTATTGATATTTCAGCTGTTTCTGAACCGATTTTGTTAAAAAAACAAGTTTATTATGTCATTACAATTGTATGCACTTTCAAATTAAATACTTAGTCTTTCATTACCTCACAAAAAAGTTACTTTGTGAAGCGCCCTCTATACCAAGACTAAACTATCCCTTTAAGGTGTAGAGGGCATGAACATGGGTACAAAGAAGGTAGGCACTTCCTTTAATAAGTTCACCAAGCATAGGCCCATCTGTGCAAAGCCTTGAAGTACCACGTAACATTAGCTGATACATTCCAAAACAATTAAAGGGGTAGTTTAGTTTTGGTAGAGAGGGCGCTGCACATCACAATTTTTTTGTGAGGTAATGAAAAACTGAGTGTCGAATTTGAGAGAACATACAATTATAATGGCAGAATAAACTTTATTTGGTCAAAATCGACCCAGAAACAGCTGAAATATCAATAAATATTTCTGATCTTATAATTATTTGGGGCCCAAATAATTAGATGATTTTTTCTAAAAATTAAAAAAATGCTTGCACTTTTTCAAAAAATTTCAAAAGCGTTTTTTAAATAGTTGTTGATGATCACTCTATTTAATCATTATTTCAATAAAACATCACATGCATAATTTTGTATGAAAAATGGTTGAAACCAATGCCTTTTTCGAAAGCGCCCTCTTGTGTTTTAATGGCTCTTTTTGAATGATAATGGGCTTTTTATTTAGTCGTTTGTAATTTTGTATACCTTTCGAGCATGGTAGAGTTATAACTATTAGTTTATAATGTTACTGTCCAGGTTTGGTTACTAAAATTCAACCTTACCAAAACTGTAGGCCTACTACCGCTTTAATATTGCTTTAAAAGATAAGTGTTTGTATTAGTAAAATTGTGATTCAAAAGCAGCTTATAGTTATTGTCTGGTATCGTGGGTTATTTCTTCATACTACATGACTGTATAATTTCCGTGATTTAAAAAAAAAATTTAGAGCGTTAATAGCAGCCCAAATGAGAGTTGTAAAACGAGTCTGTTTGGCGAAGTGGATGACCGGCATCACGTGACTGATGATTTCACTCTCGTGATTTACGACGTTGGAGTTGACGATGAAGGGCGGTTTAGATGTCGAGTCACCGACTCTGTCTTACAACGAGAATACTGCAACTATACAGACATTTTCGTAACAGGTATGTTTAAGGAAACAATTAATTTAATAACAGAATTATACATTTAGATGATTTTGATAACGTTTAACAAATCATAAACAATTTCAAGGTCACCATATGAGGGCGCTATTTATGATAATATGATGAAAAAACATAGAAAATGTCAGAATTCAGACATTTTCGAGCTGTTTTCGCCAAATGGCCCGATATCTAGTGGCAAATTAAAACATTTAAAACATAATTATGTAATATTACATATTCTGGAACATAGAACATGACATTTCTGTGGAATTTGATGGGTTTCAGAGGCCCATTAGGTCGGCAAAGTCATTGTGGAGGTGACCTTCACATGACTTGGCAGACACATAACAGTACGTGATAATGTATACATGCAATTTCTTCAATTTTTGCCCTATAAACTTGAACCAAATTGAATTGTTTCATTTCAAAATATTTGTAGACATGAGAAACCCCGTAAGCAGATTTTAATCACAAAAATATAATAAAAAAACATCTAAACTATATTTGATCTAATTCTTATTATATTCATTGTTTTGCGCCATTTTGTCTTAAAAAACAAGGACAAATGAATTTTAGCGCATGACAACCTGTTATTAATGATTCTCATGAAATTTGACCAGAAAAACACCCAAACTTCACTTATTTTCTAAAAGAAATTTTGTTTTCTCCAAAAATTGAAAAACATGCTCTTCAGTGTATGGTTACCAAGGCAACTGGAAGTGACTAATCTAGTCAAATTAAGATTTCATGAAAAGTCACCAAATTTGGTGAAAATCGAATAAAAACTGTGGAAGCGGTGACTGGAAGTATGCTAGGGGGGGCTCAATGAGCCCCCCCCCCCCCTTGGGCTTGATAGGGTTAAAGGGGTAGTACAGTTTTGGTAAGGCTGAACTTTAGTAACCAAACCTGGACAGTAACATTATAAACTAATAGTTATAAATCCACCATGCTCGAAATGTATTCAAAATTACAAACGACTAAGTAAAAAGCCCGTTATCATTTAAAAAAGAACCATTAAAACACAAGAGGGCGCTTTCTAAAAAGGCATTGGTTTTAACCATTTTCATACAAATGTATGCATGTGATGTTTTATTGAAATAATGATTAAATAGAGAGATCATCAACAACTATTTAAAAAACGCTTTTGAAATTTTTTGAAAAAGTGCAAGCATTTTTTTAATTTTTTGAAAAAATTATCTAATTATTTGGGCCCCAAATAATTATAAGATCAGATATATTTATTGATATTTCAGCCGTTTCTGGGTCGATTTTGACCAAATAAAGGTTATTCTGCCATTAAAATTGCATGTTCTCTCAAATTCGACACTCCGTTTTTCATTACCTCACAAAACAATTGTGATGTGCAGCGCCCTCTCTACCAAAACTAAACCACCCCTTTAAACAACAACCCAAAACGTCAAATGTTGACACAAATGAGTTTACTGATCATAATTTAGTAAATATTCCAATGTGATGTTTCGAGTGACAGCTCAAGCGTAATGTTCTTGTGAGATCAAGGAAGGTGATTAAATATGCTACAAACAGTTATAGCCGTTGATTCAGTATTAATCCGAAACGTCAGGATTTTAATGTTGCTCTAGATCAGGAAAGAAACATTGTTTTCGATGTTTTTATTGTAGTATCTACAATGCCACAGTTGCCCCGGTTCAAAACAATTTGAATTATATTTCTATCAATTCTTTTATGAAGCTCTTGCTGAAAAGCCGTTCATTCGCATTCACCAGTGCAACACTCGCGAAAACAATCTTTCGGGACCCACCACGTGTGAATTGACGCTAGCCGACCACGATCGGCTCAACTGTTCAGTCCGTGGTGTCTGGCCACTGGTTCGAATAACGTGGCTGAAGAATCGGAATGAAATGTTGAGCAATGCTTCCACTAATACAAGAAGGCCTGACGGAACGTATGACATCATGGCGACATTAGATGGCATTGCCGACTTAGAAAATGTCCACAATTTGACATGCAGAGCCGAAGGACGGGGAGTTATGGGATTCGTGGACTTTACAGTGATCGCGGTACAGCGAGGTTCGTTGAGTTTAGTCAAATCGAACCATTTACAAATGATTTGTTTACTTATTGCGTGAACACTATAATCATTGATGAATAACAGTAGAGCAGAATCAAGAAATAAAATTTAGTATAAATGTACAGCATTGAACGTCCATTAAACGTATTAAGAGGTTGTTTCGGTCACGGTCGATATAGAACGTAAAGCGTCTTATTCTTATTGGGATAGCAATGAGTATTGCCATTTATTCACACTAATTGCACGATCCAAAAACATTACAGCTTAACAACCCAAGGGAGACAAGAGAAGTGGCCACTGATGACAGTTGATTTATTTATACATGTTCCATAGAA
Source organism: Echinarachnius parma (assembly GCA_037951105.1). Taxonomy (NCBI): domain Eukaryota; kingdom Metazoa; phylum Echinodermata; class Echinoidea; order Clypeasteroida; family Echinarachniidae; genus Echinarachnius; species Echinarachnius parma. The sequence goes on along the minus strand of JBAMJV010006448.1, from coordinate 27,192 downwards.
AGAAAAAAATCTCAACAGGGGGATCACTGTAAGTGGCCACTTGAGGCAGGTTGGCTGTTATAAACATAAAGGTGGCCAGTAAAACAGGTGTTACTGCATATTCGACTATGGACGTCATGCACACTAGAAATATAATTGGCATTGTCCTTTCTCAATCTCAACCTCTGACACCCCGAAGATACTCTCAAAGGTAATCATGGTAACTGCCTTATATAGTTTTAAAGCATTCAGGGCATGTATTTTTCTAAGCCGTTCCCACGATTCACATAATGTAAGATGGTAAGTCGAGCGAACGACGTTTTAGTCATGAGAACTACGTTTTAGTCGTGGTAGCTACTTAGGCTTATAATTAATGTGAATGATTTATATTGCATGTCACGATTTTACAAACATTTATTATTGTATATCATTTATTGGTCAGGCACTGATGTCACCGCGATCGCCATTTATATTCCCGTGGTTGTAATTATTGTCTTGGCTATCATCGCAGCTGCAGCGTTCTACGTGAATAGGAGACGACGTGGGAGATCCGGCACACCAGGAACAGGTAAGCTTTCGATTAGATTGAGAGTTATCAGGTTCACTTTCCTCACTGAAGTACTGCTCTAGGGTAACAACATCACTTCTGATAAGTGATGTGTGCTACCTTAAAGCAGTACCTCAGTGAGGGTAATTATAAATTAGATTTCCCATATACTAGTAATACCAACACAGATGTGTTTACACTCACGCTTACATATCAAAAACATATATTGATAATAAATACAATAATATTATATTATTATTAACAATTTTCTTGTTTCCCTTGGGTGGTTAATAAGCAAGACACATTCCTAATGCACAGCTGCAAATAATTATTACACTTTATGTCTATTGTTCTTTCTATTTCGTAAACATTTTATGAATTATGTGATAAAAAAACTGAAATAACGCGGAATGTCTCATTAAATTATATTGCTACAGATCATACTTAACCTAGGTAATAATATGAAAAATTTGGACTAGCAGTGGTCCGGTGAATTAATCTGTTGTTAATAGTACTATGTTTACATTCATAACGCGCACACATCTGTCATCATACAGTTCCCCTGATAATCTGGTGCTGGTTGCAAACCCGCACAATTTCCTTGTGCCCTTCCCAACTCCCCACGCAAACGTATTGGCGCATCAGGCTTATGTACACCCCTTTATACATGTATACTCCTGGGTAAAGGGCAGCAATGTGAATGGAATGATTTGCTGAAGGATATACATGGCAGGACATAATCGATTGGCTTCGAACCCTGGACCCCAACATTTCGAGTCAGACATCCATAGAATCGTTCAACAACACCATGAACACCTCCACTGATAATACTACTACTATTTAAACAACTAATTATATTACATTTTACTTCATAGTCTTCAAAATAATGTCATTGATTTCTACGATAAGAACCAACAAATTGAATGTAATGTGTTTTGAATGATATCCTTTAACATTCTTATCTTGCTTTCTTTCAGATCATAATGACAGTTTGCATCCTCTTATGGTTATGGGTAAGTCATTTGTTTTAGCAGCATATATTTTGCATCAACTATCTATATAATATTTTTACCGGCAAAGTCGGTAGACCTTTGTCGTCAGTGGACATGATAGAACAGTAAAATAAGATTCATTATTTCAAAATAATTTCTCTGGAATTAGATCCTAAGCATGAAGGAAATTATGAACAATAAAACTGTTCAACCTTCCCTTGTAGTAACATATTTGAAGAATGTAAATTTGCCAAGATTGCGACTTTATTGAAGCAAAATAGTCCACTTAATTTCATTGCCTTTTGGCAACGTATTTCGTGATCTGTTTTGTCCACTGTGGATCCAAGTGATGTGTGAAACTTAAATGTAAACACGAATGTCAGACGGTGCGATATTAGCAATTGTTTTCAAATTACAATATGCTGGCTGTTGTATCCTCAGTAGCAAGCATGAAATAAGGATGCATTTTGACACTAGAAATTCAGGTCATCTTGAGATAACTTTATTCTCGAAACTTCTTATAGTCTGCACTCCAGACTCTTGGTTGCTAGTCTCTTTCCAGACTATAACATCAACATAACACTGGCAAAGGACCATAATTCTCAGCAGTACAAAGTATACTATACAATTCAATCATTAATAACTTCAAGGAGAAGTTCCCCCAACCATTTAGATTGAATTGTGAATAGAAAAGTGTTTACCCTAATCCTACAGCAAAAGTATAATCGAGAAGTATGACTTTGTTTCCAAGTTTTGATGCAAATCTGGTATGTTGGCTTCTTGGGTGGATCCTTGCTCTGTGATGTCATTTCATGTTTGGGGGAAACGTCCTAATTGACGAACCCAAACCTGTTTCCGTTGTTCAACCAGTGGTTAATGATAACGATATCATTGCTCTAATTGCTTACAGATCGTTCTATTAGAGAGAAAAGGAAAGAGATAAATCAGTTTGCAGAGGGCAGAGAAGAAGGCACATCTCGCTTCACGAACTTGTGTATGCACCATGTTGATATGGATAACAAAGCAATTGCGGCCTTTATCAACGCTCTGCAACGTGCAAACTCTGGTAATTTTCCATTAGATACATAAGAATATATATATATAGAAACAATGTACATTTTAGACCTAGATGCTTTCAGTCGAGCTATAAATTGAAACACTATATCTGAACATCATAATGCATAGGAAGGGTATGGGAATTGAACAAATATTGAAGTTCTCAATCTAAATAAAGCTGTACAAAAATGTTTACTTCTTATGAAAGTATATTTTGGACTTACTTTTCTACCTCCCGTCTGAACAGTATTGCATGTATGTTTTTATCTCTCTTTACATAGTTATCTTGGTTATTCTGTTTTATCTACAGGTTGTATAAGTTAAACACTAGTCTTGTAATATAACTTCAATCGTATTCCACCATTTAATCCCTGTGTTTATATTTTCTAGGTGAAGATAAATATCAGTCTATTCTCAAAAATCTTCGAGGAACTAATAAACCAGTTTCAGAGAATCTCACGGATTCCATTCGACTATGGGTGGTCAAAGGTAATATTGAATGGTTGCATGTTCATTTTGTTTGTCGCAAAAATGAAATAAATGGATTAACAAAGGACACTTAATTTTCAAGGAAATGCCCCTTTACAGATAAGTCCCTTTGTAGCCTTTGTTTGTGCTAATTATGCAATTTAGGCAATTGGCTACAGTGTCACTAAAAACTTCTTAATATAGAGGTGGACAAAATTAATGTAGGGGTTAGATTGAAAATAGCTCAGATTTTGTACAAAATCAGCTTACATGTAACGTTTGTCAAACGCAAGTGTTCGTTGTATTGTCTATATTTGTTTTATATTGACCAAATTAAATTGAGAATATATCTTTAAACTATATTTGGGTGGTATTTTACTAAATATTTATCAACTTAGGCCAGACTAAATGGACATACCAGTACCACTACCCAATACAAACCATTCCATCCCAGTGGAATTTGACTAGCACACTGATTGTTTTCATGCACCACCCGAGATAAACCCTATTGTTTCTCCTCAGACTAACATTCCGAAGAGATTGTTTAACAAGTCACCAGCAATATTATGTCCTCCAACTAAAAGGGCAGTATAATACTGGAGACATGTTAAACCACGTCATTGGAATGTCAAGCATCATATTGTCTGGATGTATAATGACAAGAAACAATCAGAAGTGGTGCATGACAACCATCAATGTGATTGTTGAATTCCATTTTCTGAACTGGTTTAACTGGTTACTGGGAATTTCTGACTGTTTTAGTCTAGCCTAAGATGATACATTTAGTAGAATACCGGCCATTGTCACTAAATCTCTTTTTATACGAGGTGTCAAATACAACTAAAGCTATGGCATGGATATTATCCACATTGGCGCAGATGATAGCTCAAAAGTGTACACTCTTGTCTCATGTGTTTGAGATGCGTAATTCACTCAATTTCACACAATTAATCAGTATTTTCAAAAGTAGAGTTCAAGATTTGGTCCAAGAAAAAAACATTATACAAAATTGAGGAGCTGTTTACAAGTCAGTGGGTGTGTACACGAGTGTGTGTCACACTCTGATTATTGTCGGCTCGGCCAGCTGGTTGCACTTGATCTATTGATATCAAGTCCATAGTCACTTTTCATGAATTAGCTGACATGCAAAACCCTCATATCTAACATGTCTAAGGCAGGACTATGTAATTCCCGGTGGAAATGAGGATTAAAAATGACAAATCAAACTGCTATAACATATTGAATAATGTTTAATGCATCACAAATAACAAATTTGAATGGACGAATTGATGAATATGCTCCATTCTATGTAAACCAACAACAAATACTTCAGTATTATTTGAACGAGATACAAATTTGACATGTATTTCAATTGTTATTTACATACAGATACAGATGCCAATTTAAATGAGAATGATGTTCAGGTGGACGTAAATTGCCATTTCGTCGTTTGTGAATATAGGTTCGTCAATTTAAATATAATGTTTTTTACATGGCCCAGCAAAACAAAATAATGATTGCATTATCACATTATAATATAATTTGCATCTGTGCAGACAAATCCCAACTTTGTTTGTTTAAGGGGCGTTATCGATGGTGATTTTTTACTTAGATTGCTTGTTAATTTTTTTTTTTTGGGGGGGGCGAGAAAAAACTTTTAGCATATTTGGAATCTCCGTGAAAAAAATACAAGTCAATTTGAAAGCCAAATGTTGCGCACTTTTGTAGTCAGGACCACTTTCACATTTGCAATTTTAGTCAGATAAATGTGCGTTATATTCGGCTAGTAATATATCAAGTCAATTTTATATTCACATATTGGTATCATATAAAATATTAAGCTTTTGAAATTATGTAGCATTTAACCCAATATATGTAAAAGAATCGGTTTATATGACGTAACTGCTTGTGTTAGTCGTGTATAAACGTTCTAGGTCAAAATTCAGAAATCAGAGTACATGTATTCCTAATAACGAAAAGAGGCAAAACGCAGAAGGAGTTTTCTATTGTTATTCTAACCATGCACCTTATGGGGAGGACAGCAACCTAAATCGTTTTGGTTTTTGTTGATAGGGAAACATTTTCAGAAACTCATAATTAAAATTTCTAATTAAAACGAGATTTAGAGTCACTGGATGTGGTAAAATACAACAGTAACCGACTATAAAACGAGCTAAACCTTATGTAAATTTAGATATATTCTCTTTTCTGAAAACTCTTTCTAACTCTTGAACTTGAACTCTTTGTAAAAGGGCTTTTTTTTGCATGGGGTATAGGTTTTATGATACCAATTATGAGTATCAATGTGATCCTCTAAAATACCCTATTTCCGTATTACTATTAGCAGACGAAGTCCGGTTACATTCTTGTTGACGTGAACTTAATAATATTTACTAAAAATATCGTATTCGTAAAGCATGCTAACATGTACAGGAAACCAATATATGTTTAGATTGTAATATTAATTATGATGGCTGAAGTTAGTTATACTATCATGCATTCAATTCATTGTAACCGAGGTAACAAGTAGTGTACACAAAAGGATCCGATTGTGTAGTCATATATGTGTCTTAGATACTTCTTCTTGTTTGTGTCAATCCAGAAAAGTCGAACTTAGTGAAAACGATCGCGATGCTCTTCGAACCAAGTCAGCAGAAATTGATAGACTTCATGGTAAGTTAAACACTATTATATGTGTGTTTGTCTAATTGCAAAAGACAAGTCAAGTGCACATAGTTACTTGATCGTGATTGAACATTAAAGATTCAAGACAGAATTCAATATGATAAACATTTTGAATTTCAGCAACGTGATTAGTCAAATCCATTCATTTTGTTTTCTATCATTGCTTTATTGACATCAAATCAAAAAAGAAAAAACCATGACAAACACATGGACCTAGGTAACTTGTTGTTTTTAAGCAACAAATTACAAGGTGTGAAAATAAGAGAAATATACATATACAATTATAAAATACAAGATACGAAATATAACATGAGGTGGAATTCAACGACACTATTCGACTTATTTCATTTGTTGACAAATGATTATTAAGGCATCCATTTGAATGTGTATTTTATTACTATAGTACTAATAAAGTTCATTCCTTTACACAACGTACCCTAGATCGTTCATTGTTTTATTTAACTACTGTATTATGATTTCCATACTACCTTTTACCATGTTTACTAGGTAAACACTTGGTTGCGATCATCTACACTGGACCTTTAAGAGATGCAGAAGGCTGTAAACAGCAACTTAGTCTCACTCTGTCACCGACGTGTGGTGATATATCAAGACATTCCATTCCGGATGAAAATATACGCATGCTCCAATATACCGGATCCAATAAATCGAAAGCTGACGTCGCCATTGCAGTAACTGTTAATCTGTTGGACTTTGTGCAAGCATGCCTCGATATGGTAAGTCCAGACCTTGAAGGTAATGCTGGGGGTGTAATGTCAGCAGCAGTCTGAAGCAGTGGCGTAAAGAGTAAACCCGTTGGCCCATGGGAACTTCGGAGGAATGCGGCGATTGATCTGTGAGGGAGGGAGGTTTGCTCACGGTATAGAATTGTGGGGTTCTGGGTATTGAACACGGACGTTTAAAAAGGTGTCAATTTTAACAGTAGAGCCGTGTGTATGGAAAGGCATAGATAGATACCGGTAACGTATATCAAACTGATATCACGTTTGATTGGAAATGATTACTTTAACTAGTCATGCGTGGATACAGTGTTCTTAGCGACGAAGTATAGATATGTAATAAGTTATGCATTTTGCGTGTGTATGATCTTTATGATAATTGGCTTTCTCTCTACTCTAATTGTGCCCTTTTTTCATATTTCGGTCAGAAACCGCACCTCTTATTATGTTAACAATGCTAACATTATGCTAACCCGCGCCACCTCTAATATAGAAGCTGCGATATATGAAAGTGCATAATAGTATTATTATCTATGATTTAATACAACTGTCAAAGCCGTATGAAAAGTTACTCTGTGAGGTGCTTGACTAAATAAAGCAGGTGTAATGAGGCCAGCTGCTAGGTCTGATTTATTCATATTATGCAAACACATTTATTGACCCGTATGCAAGTGCCAAATGTATATATACAGAGGTGCGATGTGTGCACAATTTCTCTAATCAGCAATAAAACTATTAAATTACATTTAGAGCGGATTAGCGAAACTAACGCACCATACTAAATGTTCACTTGTCAGCGGTTCCGCTGTGTCAATATAAATCCCCCAAAACAACTCCTCATCATTTCATAACCCGAATTAGTAAAGGCTCCATGACATGCAAATGCATACTGACTTATGTGTGTTCTTTTTGTTCAGTGTACATATCAAAAAAAAATGTATATCGTTTGTTTGACTGTAATGACCGGTATTCTACTAAATTGATCAATTTAAGCTAGACTAAATAAGCAGAAATTACCATTATAAGCAGTAACATTCCTAACATCCTAAAATACTTGCATTCTACGGAAATGGAACATACAGATATAGCTATGATCGCTATTCAAACTATATGGGATGTGTGTATTAAATGAATATTGTAAATTGTGTAACATCATAGTAAATATTGGTCGCGTGGTAAAAAAAAAAACATTTTCAAAGTATTTAATGTTATTGCTGTTCTTCTAACCTCAATGTCGTTTGAGTGGAATAATGATGCTATTTGGTTGGGTCACATCGCTGACGAAGGCTGTATGACAGCCGAAACTTTCGGAGGTAAATATTTGTATTGTGATCAAAAGTTTAAAATAGATTTTCTATTTGGTTATTGTTAGTGTTGAAGACTCGTCATTTTATCATGTATACTGATATGATAAGGCTTATAAGCACGTCTTGTGATATGACGTTACTAACTGAAATATGTAATTATAAAGTAGTTTATTAAAGGGATAGTTGAGTTTTAGTATAGAGCGCGCTACACAAAATAATTTGTTTGTGGGATAATGTAAAACTGAGTGTCAAATTCAAAAGAGCATACAATTTTAATGACAGAATAAACTTTATTTGATCAAAATCGGTTCAGAAATGGCTGAAATATCCATAAACATAACCATTTGTAAAGCATGTGGGGCCCCACAATTATTCGATAATTTTCAATAATTTTTTTTTGTAATGCTTCCTCGTTTCAAAAATGTACAAAAGAGGTTTTAAATAGTTGCTGAATATCTAATCACTATTTCAACAAAACATCACATGCACAATATTTGATTTTAAATGGTTGAAACCGATGACTGTTTAGAGAGGGCCCTCTTGAGTTTTAACGGCTCTTTTGTAATGATAACATGCTTTTTACTTAGTCATTTGTAATTTTGTATTCCTTTCGAGCATGGTGTAGTTATTACTATTAGTTTGTAATGTATTGGTGCAGGTTTTGGTTACTAAAATTCCGTTTGACCACAACTGTACTCTCTTTACCAGAACTCAACTATCCCTTTAAATCAACGCTTGTGTCCTCGTACACAATATTTATTTTTGTAAGACGTGAACGAGTATGTGAGAAGCACTGCACATGCTATTTAATGGCACACAGGCAATTCCCCAATTGGTTCCATCCCTCATTAAATGTCGTTTGTTATAAACATGACAACTTTAATCTATTGTTTCTGACATATTGTTTTGCATGAATATCGTTTTTGTAAATATGTGTTTCTTATTGTGTGTGTCATATTAATTTCACGCCATATACAAAACTTAGTATGCTAAGTATGCTATTACACGTCTGCATACATTTTTTCTGTAATAATTGCAATATATTTTACTACTAAATACATTTCTTAGGGCTTACAGCAACCATTTCTAGCCCTAGCTATGTCTGAGTGGTTTATCAGCTTGGTAATTTTGAAATACACTCACAGTATTAACGTTGTTCTTTCATTGCTACTGTAATTGACGTATATAGTAAAGTGATATATAACTCATTTAGCTGTTCACTCATATGTCCACTGATTGTTTTTGTGTGTCATTTAACTACTCTACTGATGCATCTAACGTATGATAAAAAGGGTGACAATTACGTATGGAGTTTTGGCGCACGGTATGATAACAAATGAAACTAAACAAAGAATTTTTGAGATTTTGTTACAATCATATTGCCGGATTTAACAAAGATTTTAATGAACCATGTCGATTGCTATTGTATCAAGATAAAACAAATATTGATATATCCAATGTACATACAGTAAGGATTGAAAATGTAACATGGCTTGTTGTATATTATTGTTTTATTTAATGATAAACATTACTTACCCTGTAATAGTTTTGTTAATAAAATACGTACTTCCATATGTATACTAAAACATGTGGTTTATTTTATGATAATTATTACTCTGATTATCTCCATAAATATCTTTGACATTCTACCTTCAAAGAAACATTCTCACACATTGTATTTTGATTACACGGTAACATACAAACTATTGTATTAAAGGGACGTAGTAACATTGTCCAAATCCTCAAAACGTACTAGAAACTCTAGTGGTTCTCTCATACCTTATCATATTCATTATAAACGATAAAAGCACGAGCCAGTTTTCGATTGAAGTGTTTAGATTGAAGTGTTTAGATATAAAATTGTCTACGGGATAATTTCATGCCGTGTACAAAGTAAGTGCAATGAGTTAGTGAATATCACTTTGCATTTTTGTTCATATCTCAGCCAATTTAATTAACGTGAAATGTTCACACATTACTTTGTGGACATATCAGATCACTACAATACACATTTTATGAATCACTCATCACGTTTTGCACGTGGCAACAAAGTTACGAGATCCCTTTAAGATGCATAAAGCTCTGAAATTATACATTACATAGTCAATACTGTTTTGTTGTTGTATAACTGTGTGCTTAATGTTAATGATGCAATTAATGATGCAATTAACATTTATTTGAATGTATTTCTCTTTTATATCAATGACCCGTCACTGTATTAAATGCGGGAGTTGACTATAATGTAAATATTCATAAATGAAGAAAAGATTATACAAAATAGTTGTCCTGATTACAGGAAGATGTTATTGTTAGTAGAAAAAACAACTACATAACAGCTTGAATGCACATGCAACATCATAAAACCAAACTTGCAAATGTCTTTAATATATCTATTCGTCTAATTAGTAACACTCCATATTACTATGGCTTTGGTAATCGTTACATGCTCCTATACTGAACATATGCAATCAAAGTGATTCATTAATTCTGTCAAATTCAACCGAACTCACTTGGGTGTTGACACTTCCATTTTGCCTCGTGGTTTGGCTTATGTTAGCATAAGAATGACATTGGTTTTGTTTTTCCAAATATCTCCCCAATTATCAAGATATATATGATTGAATAAAATTGTTCTAGAACGCTTTTAGATTGTAGTCCAAATTTATGAACAGTAGGTGATAATCTAACATAAAGTACACACCCTTTACTAGATAAGCAGTGTTCTTTTTCAATGAAACTTTTACACAGAAAATTTTCTGATGACATCGGTATACATGAAAAAATGTTCTAATATTATGTTGGTGTAATAACATCCTTGAAAACTCAACTATTGCTTAAAAGGACATATTTAATACTTAGTCACTAAGCACTAGCCGTAGACTAAAATGCCAGAGTTTGGCTCTGATTTGAATTAATGCACGATGACAATAATTGGATTATTAGACTTCTTAATGCAGTATATTGGGAAAACTCGATCAACAGAAATGCATTTATTTTACTATTTATCCCTACTCCTTATGTCCATGCTGGCCTTTACTCGTCATAAAATACCCGTACTTCAATGGTGCGTGTATATTTTGTTGAATCTGCACGACCTTAATTATGACATGTTAATGAAAGGACAAAAGTTATATTTAATAGAACATTGAAACACAAGTGTCATAAGTGTTAGAGAAATTATCTATCATTAAACTTTTCTTTGTTCTCATCTGCACATGGCATTCCTTTTCAACTGGTCAAAGCTATCGCAGATTTATCAAATATAAGTTTTGTTCTGTTACACACGTTTAATTTTCCTCTTGACCACCATCGTCGCTTCTAGTTTCGTCGGCGCCACTACAGGCATGATTCGATGTTTCATTACTAAAAACATCTTTACATTCACTATCTCTATTAGCAGCAATCTCACCGTCCTCAACTGGATGTGACGTTCTTGTCTGCCTAGCGTGCTTGGAGTATCCTTCAAAAGAAACCGTCATGGCATTCTTCTTCAACTGGTCTGCGAGTCGCTGCTCTGTTTTTCTCCTTCGCTCCAGGAACGTCGCGAGGTCCTCTCCGTGCCTCCTCGTGAGTTGCAAACCCGGATCCATACCTTCAGTGGACGGGCCTATGACGGACACATCGAGAAGGTGGTCAGCTTTGACCTTAAGAGGATGCGTTGGCAGCAGAATCTCTCCTTCTTCTGATCTCTTGTAACCAGGCTTCAGCTTCCCACCGGGGATGCGTGAAGGAATGTCCCTCCGAAGCTCAATGTCCAGAGCCTTCGAGTAATTGAACAGCTTCTTCACTGGAAGAAGCTTTTCCAGTTGTTTCTCGTACGATGTCGGAGCTTTCGACCTCAGATGCGCGATATCCTTGAATTGCTTCCGGTAGACCCTCTTCCGTTGCTTTGGCTTCTCTGGTGATTCTTGAGTCTTTGTTGAAGTCCGCTTCTTCTTCTTCAGTGCCCTTTTCTTCTCTGATATCTGTTCGTTATTGAATGAAGACGCCTTCGTTTCCTTCTGCATATAATTGAATTCAGTGTTTGTTTTGAAAGGGTAGGGTTCGATTGATAACGTCGAACTGACGCCATCATTATCTGAGCTGCGCGAGTCACGTTCTTGCGTTGCTCGGTCGTTGTCATTATCTGGGTAACCATGGAAACTAGTGCGCGAGCTCGTCCCCGAGTTTCCGAATCGGTACGAACTATTCCCGGAATACGAGAATCGATGAGAGCTCCGTCCAGAATTCCAGAACTGGTGCGAATTCTTCCCTGAATTCCCGACTTGATCGTCTCCACGCTGAGAGAGCGTAACCTGCGTTCCATCTAATGCTGGAAGACGGAACGCCCTCCGAGTCAGCCGGCTTGATTTATCATGTTGCAATGTATTCTTTGTTGATCCCTTGCCATGGTAACCCACTGGATGTGATGGCCAAAGCTGCATTTGCTGTTTTTTTTCTGCTGCTGACGTAAGTCCCTCTCTATGGCGCAGCGAAAGCCTTGTCACAATTCCGCTCCTCACGGGGAAGGACTGAGCACCTTTTGATGAAGGTGGGTGGATCGAAGGAAGTCTCCCATCTTTATTCAACGTCCTAATCGCAGGATGTATTTGTTTCCTGTCTGCAATTGAAAAATACACGTGGTAGTAGTTCGATAGACTAACTTGCATCCTCGAACTGATATCGGGACGGGTTGTGTTAATTCTATGGGCATCCATTGTAGAAGGATCGAAGCACATAGCTTTCACAAATATTCAGTGTTTATTCGCTTTGTCACATAATGAAGTAAAAGGTGTTTAATGTCATCCCGCATATGGCCAAAAAGCTGCTCCGTGTATAAAGTAGTGCCCCATTCTCCTCGCTATCCTTGTGGGTATGACTTTGGCTACTCGAAAACATTTCCTTCAAGTATGGCAGTAATGTTATAATAACTGTACGTAGTACATTTGATCTTATGAATCTACCTATGTACGTCAAGCTGTTGTGTTGTCGTGCTTTTGACGTAGACATCAATCGATCAATGATTTATAACAAAGAAGCAATACGAATGTTGAAAGGATTGGTCCATGTGTATTATCCCATTGTTAAGCTGCTGCTCCACCACCAAGGACACAGACACGAAATGAATGTAGCATGTGCAGTTCGGTTTTGCTTGTACATTAATGTATGCATTATTATTATTATGTCTATAAAATGTTCACATGTATATCATAGAAATACTAGTCATATAGGCTATGTGTACATACTCGTACTTTTACATGAATACATTTGATGAAGTGTCTCTTTATATATTGTCAGGATTATAGTAACTGTTCTGTATTTTGGTAAATAAATAAATGGTAATATTTTTTTAAATTACCCGTCTTCAAAACTGTGAGTTGCGCATATATTCCCCGTCAAAGTGGCGTATAGCGTCGTGTGACTATTTTGTTTTTGTTGTTTTGGGGGGGGGGGGGCAAACAAATTATTGGGGAAGGGGCATATTATTACGTTATTGTTTTCAACAGATGTGACCCTTATGTTTTGTTATTTTGTGAGACGGCACTTCGCCACTGACCTGTCATGGTCTCGTCCAAAATCGATCTCTCCCATGCATGAGACTCGGACAATCTTTTAGGCTACGAGGTCTGGTGAACAAGTCAATCGTATCGAAGAGATTGATTTGCTTTGGTCAAGACATAATGGCAAAATGCCTCAAAAGACAATTGTGTTGTCAAGAACAATCGATTTATCTATTCACTGCGTAATCGATACAGATAAAGGTTTCTTTTATATGCATCCACCGAGTGTGACTGACCCTGATAATCGGACGCTTGCCACTGTTCTGCGACTGAAAAGAATGTAATGCTAGTTATTCTGCTGGTGGCGAAATGTGCTTCTCCTTCACACACACACATATGCACGCACACACAGACACACACACAGACACTCACAAGCTCTGTCTTTAATACATACACGTACACACAAACACACACAAACAAGTGCACCCACACAAACAGAACACGTACACAAGCACAAACAAATTAAGCATCCGCACGTACAAACACAAATGAATACACACACACACATACACACACGCACACACACACACACGCACGCACATACAGGCACACACATGCCCACATTATGTCACACGCCAACTATACTCATACATTCAGGCACACACACAAACACAAATTTGAATAGGCGGTAAAAACCAAAAGCACACAAACATACAATCATAAAAATAGCCTTTGTTTCGTGCATCAACACAGATTCATCCTTCAAATAGATCCTGGGCCCCGTTGCAGAAAGAGATACAATCGATTGTTGCAATTAAACGTAAGTCAGATCACGTGTTCTAGATGCGCAAATCTGATTGGTTGAAACGCGTAAATTTTCTGACTTACGATCAATCGTAACTTACAATCGATTGTATCTCTTTCTGCAACGTGGCCCAGGAGTGTTTCACAAAGATCTCAAGTCGAACTTAAAGGGGTAGTACAGTTTTGGTAAGGCTGAAATTTAGGAACCAAAACCTGCATAATAACATTACAAACTAATAGTTACAACTCCACCATGCTCGAAAGATATAGACAATTCCAAGCGATAATAAAATCATTAAAAAAGAGCCATTAAAACACAAGACCTCTCTAAAAAATCATTGGTTTCAACCATTTTGCATGCAAAATTATGCATGTGATGTTTTGTTGAAATAATGATTAAATAGAGAGATCATCAACAACTATTTAAAGACCTCTTTCCAAAATTTTGAAAAAATGTAAGCATTTTTAAAATCTTTTCAATAATCATCAAATATATTTATTAATATTTCAGCCGTTTCTTAACCAATTTTGATCACATTAAGTTTATTCTGCCATTAAAATTGTACGCTCTTAGAGATTTGTCACTCAATTGATCATTCTCTCTCAAATAAATATGTTGTGAAGCACCATCTATACCAAAACTGAACTACCCCTAAGTTGGACTTAGACATTATGGAAAGCCATTAGTTTCTTTGTAAATTGTTCAACGAGTTCTTTACACATGCCTACAATTTGTATAAAAGTCATAAAAATTGTCTTTTATCAAAGAGACGCCAAGTTACTGATGTGAAATATTGTGTAAAGTTTAAAATAATTATTCGCATTGGGATTCTTGAATATCCACAACAGTTAATTAAAACTCTAGCGGTTTTCACCTATCTCTTTGTATGCGTATTTCCAATAGAAGCATGGAACACATTTAAATTTTCTAAATTGTATAAGCGCAGTAGAGTATTATATTTATAGTAGCTGCGCTATACAAATGGTCGTATTATTATTATTATTTTTATTATTATTATTCCTTTTTCGACGCAAAGATAGATTATGCATGATTGAAATGTTCTGATTTGAAAGTCACTATTGGACATTTGCTGCTTTTTGCAGTGCCTTTTTTTCCATTCGACCGTAAAACAAAACAATCCAAAAAGCATGCAAACACATATCCAGCACACCCAAAGAACCATACAAAATTACATTTCTTTGTATCACGATATGTTGCTAAACTCCTGATTCAAATCCAGTTTGAGTCTATTTTGTAATTACAACGTAACATTCAACACAATGGCACACTTTAAAGGTGGTGTATACCAGTCCTTTGCAGGCATCCTGTGGGGTGTTTCATAAAGATCCTAAGTTGAACTTAACTCTAAGTTGGACTTTAAAATTATGGAAAGCCATTTGTAGCCTTAGAATAAAATATATTTTAAAATAAAAAAAATGCAAGTATTTTAGACTTTTCATAAATTTTACATCAAAAACATGAAATCCTCATGATAATAGAAAATATCAATGATTCGAACCAACATATTATGCCTTTTAAAAGAAATTGTACAAAATTGTTTCAAAGAAACAAACGGCTTTCCATAGATTTTAAGTCCAACTTAGAGTTAAGTTCAACTTAGGATCTCTGTGAAACACCCTCAGGTCAGTAAAAACATTACATAATCAACAAGGATACTACGTACACATATTTGAAACCTGATAAAGATGTGTGACCTTTAAGGGAGTCCTAGTCTGTGCTGTCATTGGACTAACATCATCCATACATATATTTAGCATAATCTATATTCATGCACATGTAGCCGGAGAGAAGGACCAAAATTGATGAATATAAGTCGCGTAGATCTAAAAATCAGAAACATCGTTATTTGCATAAGAATTATGTTGCTCTTTTGGAAGAAAACACACATTGCATGATGAATAATTTCCATTATCAAAACACATTGTTTTATTCAACACATGATTCTAAGTATTTTGACTTGGTTTACATATTGAGTTTATTATTATAAATTATATAAACTATCAATGATACAGTCAGGAATATATATAATCTCACGAGGAAAATAAATACCATTATGAATAAAGCGGGTAGACAAAATGTAATAATAAGATAGATTAAAATAAAATTAACTGATAATTATGTAAACTTTACATGCTTGAAGACATTTGTATCTCCCAGCACGTTTTAAAAATTATATCATAAGTTTTGTATTTAGGATTAAATGCGTGACATTTTTGCGAATTTGGCACTTTTAGGCGTTAATATAATTATCATTATAATGCATGTCACTTTCGGAGGGATGATGAATTAGCGGAAGTAATAATAATAGTAAAATATTTCCTGTTGTTGTTCTATGATTATTATGTGTAGTAATACTATTATTATTATCATCATCATTATTATTATGTGACAAGTATATATTGTAATTGCCCAAATAATGTGAGTGAAAACGTCCGAATGATATTACAATTGTTTTCAAATATTGCGAGAGGGTTGTAAAACCGTTTGTTTCCCTGTCTCATATACATACGGGGAGATTGTCTTTATGACTAAAGATCGCCATGAATGTTTTAAAACGCCTTTCAAAAGGAGTATTAAACAAGAGCTTTATATGTTCATGGATTATGATTACAGCACGATAAAGGTTGATTAACCAAGAACATTTGTATACACATGTATACATAGAATTTAGTAACTGTATTTTTATTGGACTCCCCTTATATCATTTCCGCAGCAGAGCATTGATAAGTTAAATCGGTCATATTATGTATGAAACGCACCATTCGTGTTTATAGCTCTCAACCTACTAGCTTATTTCCAAAATGCGCTAATCCACTGTACACATAAACATTGATTTAACGATATCAGTATATCGATAAGCTATGTAGCTAACTATACAAAATTAACATTTTAGGACAAATAACATCATCATAATCAAATTATAATCAAATCGTTCGATTTTCATATTCTTATATATCGCATGTGCACAAAGTTGGACAAAATAACCTGTTTTAAGTTGAAAAAGTGGATACAGTGCTTTTTAATGAAGATCTTCATTTGTATGTGAATTCAATAATAGTGATGCAGACTAATATAGTCTAAATTATCACCAGCATAACTCAGATATAATTAATTGTGCAAATGATTAACCGAAACTGTTGGTTAATTTTCCTAATAATATCTATGTATGCTTGTTTTTCTTCAATATAATTAAACAACTAAATACTAACCAATTTGAAGCAAACAATATCACTTGGTGCTTAAAAGTGTAATCGAACGTAACAATAGCACATTGATATAATTCCTTAGCTTTTAGCCATCAAAACCGTTAAAGGGATCTAGTAGCTTTGTCAAAATCCATAACATTTCCTTAGAACTCTAGCGGTTCTCACAATCCCCAATGTATTTGTATAACAAAATACCAATAGAAGCATGGAACAGGTTTTGGTTTTCCAAATGTCTCTTGGTTATGAAGATATGCATGATTGAAATGTTTGGATTTATAATTATCTACGGGGGAATATAAACTGTGTACAATTTAATGCAATTACTTAGTGAATATCACTTAGCATTTTCGCTCATTACTCGCTCATATGACATTCATTTGCCTTACAATTTCCACACATCACTTAGTTGACATGTCAATTAGATCACTTAGATCACACAAATACAATTTGTATCAACCGTCAGTTGTTGCACATGTATGTCAATAAAGTTACTAGATCCCTTTAATATAAAAAATGGACAAACATACCTTTGTAAAAAATAAATATATATAAACTGGATTGCAATATGACTGTCTTTTGTGCAGATAAAGCAATTATATTCGTCACACATATGTGTTATATACACTTCTTGTGTACACAGTAGGCGCCTCTGAGCTGCGCACAATACGCAGGGGCTCACCACTGCGCACCTTCGCATCCTTTGGCGGGATGTAGCTCGGCCATTTGAGTTCTCTCTCTATAACGTCGCCATTTTTGTCCCTTCTTGTATAGCTCTCTGCGATTTCTAAAGCAATACTGGCGACTGACCTAAAACTGGATTGTCTACTGGCTTTTCCTGTACGGCGACTACCGCTGCTACGTCGCGATGCTTGGTCCCGAGAGAATACGGGATTATCGTACGTAAACGCGCTACTCGCAACCGAGTTCTGATCTTCCTCACCGGGCCTGAGATTGTATGACTTGCTCAGGGATGATAGAATGTCCTCTTCTTTGCGCGCCATGTCGAAGTACATGGGGTTTTGCCTGCACGCGCCCAAATCTTGAGCTATAGAATCTCTCAAATTGGACGATAGATGGTCCGCGTGGTGCAGTTCCTCGGCAATGCACTTCCGGAGGTCCTCAAACTGGGAGGCTGTGCTGCCCATGCTGCGCAAGCTGCTCGCGCGTTCCCTGGTCCTCCGCCGCCGTACCTTTTCCACGTCTCCGCCGTCTTTCCATCTGACGTCCGGGCGCGGCAGGGCCAACGAAAGGGTCGGCCTGTCAACAGTTCTCCGATCCTCCAGCTCAATAACAGTCAACTGCGTATCTTCATCTGGTAACGTCCTTGCGGTGGTTCCTTTCGACTTTTTCGAAGGAGCTTTCTTCTTTTTCTTCGCCGGGATTCCTGGCCTCGCCACCTGTTGATCCTGAACCGGGAATGGCGGCTTTCCGGTCACCACAGTTTCGCTGGTGCTTTGTTCCGTCCCTACGGATGTGGGATCGTCATGGCTAGCTGCGTCTTGGCTCGTCGCCGAAGAGGAACCATCGAAATCGCATCCGCTGTCCTGGCGTCCGTCCGCCTCAACTAGCAGCTGGCAGAGCTTCTCCTTGGCTGAGCCCACGTGACTCTGAAGCATCTTTATCGTTTCATCTTTCTGTTTACGACGAAGAAACAACATGAAAAGAGGAAAAAACATGGTTATAAATAACATAACAACATGGTCTCTTTAAATTTAAGCAATTACACTGATCACGGGTCGATGGTCAACCCCCAACTAACATGAAATTCTTTATTAATGCGTTGTCGTGTCAGAGGTAGATTTTCAAAGTGCCCATAGGGATGTGTAATTTGTATTTCACACGCTGCTCGCTATGATGTTTTCATGTACGCGTGACTGTCGCGCTAAATGACACACTCTGTCTCCTGGCTACTATAAGACATTGCTGCCATGTGACTTTTTCCGAGCGCGCCCTCTATACTTCACAATTCAGTACCATTGAAGGGACTTAGTAACATTGTCCAAACTCTCAAAATCCAATTTTCATTCTAGCGGTTCCCTCATACCGTGTTTTATTCGTATTAACAATAAAAGCATGGGGCAGGTTTCGGTTTATCAAATTTCAATTTCGTTTAAAAGATATTAACGATTGAAGTGTTCAGATAAATAATTATCTATGGGAATGTTTCAGCTGTGTATAAAGTATGTGCCAGTGGCGTAGCGTGGTCGGACTGATTGGGGGGGCACGAAAATTATTGGGGGGGGGGGCACACCTTTTGTATTTCTTTGTTTTTTCAAAAAATGTCCCCTTATGTTTTCTATTGTTTTTTTGAAATTATTGGGGGGGGGGGGGGGGCACGTGCCCCCCCGTGCCCCCCCCCCCCCCCCCCCGTAGCTATGCCACTGGTATGTGCACTGAGTAAGTGAATATCTTAACATTTTCGCTCATTTCTCGGCCAAATAACATCCAATTAACTTGAAATGTTCACACATTACTTTCTGGACATATCAGATCACACCAATACACTGTTTGCACTTGTCAATAAAGTTACTAGATCCCTTTAAGAATTCAGATTGTTCACTCACCTCACGAAGTGATCGTTTCAGGGCCGCGTTTTCTGCAGATAGAAGAAACAGCTCTTCCTCAACCTGCATGAAAGACTGTCCGTGATTGGTCGCTATGTATGATGACGTCAGCGTTCGGGAAAACGGCATACTGATGTGTTTATTGTCCTTCCAAGCACGAATCTGTTTCAAGACAAATGAAACATAATACATTTTTAGTAGAAAGGTTACGATACGCAAAATATAATGTTTGCACTTTGTTACGTTGACATAAGCAAAATGTATGTTAAATATTTGTTTATTAATATACATTCTAAGCCCATAAGTATTTATTTAAGCAAATATGCATTCCTATGTTTGTATGATTATTATGGGGATTGTTTTCTATCTTGATTGATTTCAGCTCTCGAATTTTTTTTTTTTTTGGCAAAATGCAATATGATTTTCAATTACCAATTTTCAATCATTCGATTCCAATAACTACCTTTGGTATATGCAGGAGGAGCAGTACCTCCGTGGTACAGGTCAGAATGACGAAGGCCATGCACGCGTACCACACGTTGGGCCACCGCCAGAGCGTCATCGACAGGGCCGTTGCCAAGGAAACCAAGATGGTGCAGGTGTAGACGGAGATGATGATGCACCGGGCATCGTTCATGGCGGTGAGGGCGACATTGCGCGTCGCCCATGAGAGGTGGGTCCCGTAGAGCAGCACCATCGCCTTGTATAGGAACACCAGCAGCAGCCAGATCTCGTTGTACCGGGAATGGCAGGCGTGAACGGCATCGTGGACAACGGAATCGTTGTCCTGGGAGTTTGGGTGCGATGCACCCTCTGCTTGAAGCGATTCATTTTTCGACGCCTGTTGATATGGAGGAAATAATTGATATGGGGCAAATAATGATTAGTCACGAATTACAACGGCGTCGGACCTCGGGAACGGTAACCTGTGAAAAAAGTATAAACCCCCCGTTTTTGCAGCGATTCATACTGCCTGTTGAATACAAAAATATCGAGGGAAATGTAAGTCACGTAGTTAAAAAATAAAGTTCTTTAGTCTCACATACATTTCCATTTTTCGATTGGATAACGGCGATTCACCACTTGAATCTTCGGGATATATTATGGGAACTGCACGGCGCCGGGTCTCGGGAACAGTACCCAATGACTGTTGGTGAGATAAAGACTCTGTTTAACGATATATTTTGTTGAAGCATGTTTAACACAATGAATAGATGTGTAAGCAATGGATCGATACATGAATAACTACTGCACACAAATTTCCCCCTTTTCGATAGGATGACGGTGAATCTTAAAATTAATCTTAGAATACCTGTGATGTCACGGGAAGAAGGACCACTTTGCATTCTGGGGGATCGAGTATCAGCCATACCACCATGATAAACGCATGAAGATCATGTATTTAATTGTAGTTTTGTACAAAAAACATAATGCTAAATAAATCATGTCTAGTGACTCCTAGATCAATACTCATAAAAACGTACCTGTGGCGTCACCGGAAGAAGGACCACTTTGCATTCTGGGGGATCGATTATGAGCCATATTGCCATGATAAACGCGTCAACGAGGAGAAGGCACGCCGTGATGCCTACCAGCTGATTATCACGGATTACCTGTAGAGGAATCAATTACATTCATTAAGAAAAATATTTTGAAAAAATTATAACGAGACACTTTTCGTAGAAATTTAAATACGGAATATATAAAAGCAAAATTTGAATAATACCACTTCTTTAAATGACCGAACAACCACAACATGAGCAAAAACAAAGTGATACAGAACAATGAAGAAGAAAAACAAGCCAAAATCAATTGATATAGACATTAATAAATATTTTCAATGAATATTATATACGCGTCTTTACATTCATGCATAGAAGAATCACTAAAGCAATATACAGACAACCAGTACTACAAAATTACAGAAAGACAATACAGAATGCAGACCTTAATAAAAAAGAGGACTGTAATTTAACACTATCTGACAAGAGTAGATAGCCAAAAAGACACATCGTCATCATCTATTTGTAAAGACACGTACGTCGAAAATAATGCCGTATGCTTCCTATTATGTAGAATAATATTTTAACAAAAACACTACAAACACTTGCTACATGGATGAGGATGATTATGATATAATGGTTGATAGAAGATTTCAAAATCATTTCTTACCATTCTTTTAGCGCCTGTGTGAGCGAATATTCTATAAACCCGCCATGACTTGCTGAAGAGCGATCCATACACCATGCTGAAGCCGCAGACGAGCAGAAATAATCGGATCTAATGAACATATTGAAGGAAGATTGAGGAAATGGAGATTCAATCAATAACGACCTATATCCATAATCACGATATAGGATTATGTTACGTAAAAATAACAACTGTCATATTATTCAACTTCCATATTGAGTAGGTAAAATGTTATTCAGGAATTTTTTTAGGAGCGTCAAGTTACACAAGTTACAAGCCTCAAATTTATTTTAATGTTCATTCTAAACAGAAAATGTACACATGATACATACAAACGATTTGATACAGTTTACCGATATCAGTTTGCAATGTATTCAACTAACATTGTTTAAGGAAAAGGAAAATTCCAATGGACAAATACAATAACAATATAACTGATTGTTTTAGATAGGAAATACAATCATGCAACTCTGCAAAAAAAAAACGGAAGTGCGTTAGCAGAATGTTTTATTTCATAAACAAGGCACATAGGTACATATTGCATGTCTTTGCAAATGCGCCAAATGTGGATTAAGGGCATGTATATGGGTGACGGTGGCAAACGGTAATTTGATGTCTTTGCTTGTCAGACAAAAAGGACACTACATCATTGCAGCCAGTTTGCGAAACTATGTTTTGCCTATTTGTTTCGTATTTCTGTTTGTCAGACGCCAATTGCAACACGGAGAAAGCAAGTCTGACTGCCTTCGGAAATTAAGTTTGGCAAGAATTGTTTTTTTTCCTATACATGGCTCTAAACTTTTAAATCCTTGCGACAAACAGTCAACGCTTCGGATGACGATGCTAAATCCCGTCTATGCCAAAAAAAAACAGAATACACGGACAACAGCACGGCGCCAATAACATTGATCATGTTCAGATCTATTAGGACTCGATTAAGGACTCTATTCATGCTATTAGGACTCAATTAGGACGCGATTAATGCTTGATTAGGACTCATCATCTTAATCGATTTACCTTGCAAAAAACGGTCAACGCTTCGGATGACGATGCTAAATCCCGTCTATGCCAAAACGAACTGAAAAATGTACAACAGCACGGCGCCAATAGCATTGATCATGTTCAGATTAGGACTCGATTGGGACTATATTAGGACTCGAGTAGGACGCAAGTAATACTCGATTAGGACTCAACCTCTTAATAAATTTACCTTGCAGCAAACGGTCAAAGCTTCGGATGACGATGCTAGATTCCCGTCTATGCCAAACAGAACTGACGAGATGTACAACAGCATGGCGCCAATAATAATGATCATGTTCAGATTAGGGCTCGACATCTTAATCAATCTGTCGTAAAAGGAAACGGATATTGAAATAATACACGTTACTTGAAATAGAGAGGGGAACTAATTCCAGGTTAATTATCAATTTTGATTTAGTTTTAAAATGTTTGGCCCTCTGAACCTACGTCCAGATAGCTGACATTAAACAAAGCATGTGAACACGTTATGCATAACAGCCTTGTATTGTTAAATAAAATAAAATAGTGAAACAAAGGTTGGATAAGCATGAAGTGACTGTAATTATAAAGAGCAACATTTTGTTTAAAAAGCCCTGGTAGGATTGAAATTTGATATTTTACCTGTGATGTCTGTACTTGAAGTTGAACACGAGGAAAAACAAAGCCATCGTTATCCCGAGGAACGTCAAGGCACAAACTATGCCGAAGAGAGCGGGCGATATGGAGTGCATGCGGATGATTTCCCCCTCATCCGGTGGAGCTGAAGACATCATCCCTGTCGCCATGGTAACGGATGTTGATGATGCGTCTAACGCCGTGGTTGTTGACGGCATGAAGGTGGCATTTCGGATGGAGTCCATTATCTAAACGTTAATGAGAGAGGGATATGTATTAATGCATTTTGGTTAAGTGTATTCCTGGAACAGGCATGCGAGATAAAGGTCGCATGTTAAACGTGTTTAACACTGTACTATACACTTGGCGTGTATTGCAATGGAATGTTGAAATCCATTTATATAATAAACAAAATGTGACAGGCATCTAAATGTAATTCCCTGTTTACCCATACAGCTATTGCTTTCGATTTGATAGCTATATAGATAGAAATAAAGACAGAGAGATATACAAAAACAAAAAAAAGATCACGGTAGATAGATAATCATAGACTATCAAGTAAATGATAGAATAATATTGGTGTTATGGTAAATAGAAAGATAGTCGAAGATAGATGAATAGATAGATAGATAGATAGATAGTTAGATATATAGATATATAGATAGATAGATATATTAAACAAATAAGATAACAAAAAAAAAAAAAATAACAAACTCTCACTTCCAAGGCGATCTGGATGTAGCTATCTTTCCGAAGCGAAGCTGAAGAAAGATAGCGTATACATTCAGATCGCCGAGGAAGTGATAGTTTGCCATCGCCTGAAACCAAAAGGTGATTATTTGCGTTATATGTCCCATCAATTATTTTGATCACAAACGACCTATAACTGACACAAAGGGCTAAACGTTTGGAATATTGAGCAATTGATTGAGTCTTTTATTTCAATTTCGTCAATCCTTCACATGAACAAGATTTATGATTAGAAGTCAAAGACGCTTATACCATTGTCTATTAAGCGTAGTCGAGCGAACAATTGAAGATAATACACAGTGCAACGCACTTTCACCAAGATAGTAGTGAGTGCAACGCACTTTCACCCAAGATAGTACACAGTGTAACGAACTTTTCTTCTCCCATCAATGATGGGCGAAACTATTTCTCATCACGTGATTAACTGTTGACCAATCGTAGAGCAATATTCTTAGTATGTGGAATATAAAGATAGATAGATGGATGGATACGGAAATAAAGATAACTTATGTACATTTTACAAATGAGGCCTTACAATTTGGAATACAGATCGGTTCAAGAAATGTATACAATTTAGACAGAACGGGAGAGGGAGAGAGAGAGAGTCGGGTGGAGATTAAAGAAAAGGATAGACAGGCAAACATATATTAAGAAAGATAGTGGGAAACCAATATAAAGAGGAGAGGGTGCGCACCATCGATTGCTACCAACGATTCATGGAACTCGGACCTCGGAGCTCAACTTTCATTCAACTCTGTCAAAGGTCAGACGCACTTCCAAACTTGTGTCTCTTTCTTGATGTTGTCTCAATTATGTAATTACGTATTGATAGGATCGACAACTTGGACCAAAGAAATTCAATACCGCCTAGAATCATCTTTATTGGAGAAGTGAATAGTAAATTTTCGCCCATGGTTCGTGGAGAAAACGAGTTCTGCATGCACTCGTAGCTGCTATATTCTATTATTTCCATACTTGGTTTAATGTATTAAAAGTTTGTCATCGTTATATTTACATGTGAAACTGATCCATTATTTATTACAGTCACTTTTAAGGGATAATAATTATATAAATCAACTGCAGAGCATGGTGTTTTACTACCTTCGGGCGTTACGAGCTATTTTACTTGCTAATCAAAAATCGTCGTGATAGTCATAGTAATAATATGAATATATCTTGTTTACCACGTTCATGTGTCTGATCTATAAGAAATGTTCACTGGCAATGTAAATCAATAACACTTAAAGGTCGATGCACTTTGCTGTAATGTGTTGTTTTGCTGCCTCTGTTGATTAGTTCGTCAACTTGGCCAACAGAAAATCAATACTTAGTCTTTAAACGAGGGGTAATTTTGTGTCTGTACCTTGCTGAAGCTATCGTAATCTTTACAATCATTTCAACCGTATCATTCTTTATTTTCTAGTCTAGTAAATAAACTACTTAAGAGTTTATTTAAAGGTAAAGGCCAGTTTTGGAAACGCCCCCTCTCAAAAAAATGAAATGGAAGCTCTTATTACCAATAATGTGAAAGAATATAACTGTACTAATATAGGATTATCAACATTTGGCCAAGAAACCGCCTACTAATTGATATATTTTCAAAATTATAAATTGATCAAAGGCCGGATAGATATCGCCAACGCGGAATCGCTCATATGCTACGGGTATTACGACCACGAGCTGTACACGAGGTGTTGCGCTATACGGGCTTCACAGGCGGATATTGGATTTCTTCCGATATTTCTGTATTTAACGATGCTTAGGTTCGGATTTTACCACACAAGCCCTATTTCAATACATATTCAACAATATTGATCAATATAGATGTATTCGGCTACTTTCCCGAAACTGGACTTGGGCTTTAAGCCGCAATGTTTCGATAAGTTGAACAGTTTGACTTCATCATCAGCAATTCGATTAAGGATACTTTCTATATCAACAAAACATCTTTTATCTGAACAATTACTTTCCAATAATTATGTAATACGTAAGTTAATTAGTCTTGCATTCTGCTATAGATTATAATCAATTTATTTTCTGAGGGTTTTGCACTTTTCTAATTGTCCATATTTGCGACAGTACTTGCAAAATCTTTCAATTTGCCAAATTAACTACCGTAACCTTTCTATCAGGTCTATTGATTATAAGATCGCCCATCGGCCACTTCAAAAGGTCTTTCTCATAACGGTACACCGTACAATGTCGGTTGGTTGGTCCTTGGCTGAATAGCCTAATTATCTCTCATTATAAAACATGTCAAAAGAAAGCACAATAAACATGATTGAACGTCTGGAGTAAGAAAGACTAGCCTGGAAAAGCACATGGCGGGCGTGGCGTGATGTCTTGGATCGTAGTTATATGTGATATTGTGTAGTGCGCTTGTAATAATCAAAGACGATTATGTAGCATATACCACCGGATTCGACAAAAGTTTAGTTTTTATACTGACTAGTACATTTCGAATACGTCGCATTATATCAAGTTAAATTGATGCCAATAATAATTAATAACAGTTTATTCAAGTACATTTGACAGAAAATGAAATTGTCAAACTAAACAAAACATTTATAGGCATCGAAACATCCATGCTAAATCAAAGTGTTATTTTAACTATTTTAACAATCAACATATTTTAGAGCTATTACACTGTTGTTTGACTTAATATAGCAGCATGATAAAGAAATGCGTTTTTGTTTTTCTACAAATGTCTCCCTAATCATGTATACATGTATGATCAAATGAAAATCGTTCCAGAACACTTTTCGAC